>PQFF01000127.1:256389-286404 GCA_003547095.1 Diversispora epigaea
ATTATTTCAAAAGGTTTAGCGAGAGCAAGATCCTTTTTATCCGCTTGTTGAGGTGATTGAAGAGTTAAGTATATTGGTCCAAAATGGTTATCCTTTTTATATTCTTCCATTAATTCATCATCAGAAATGAATTGAGTTTGCACGCTGCTAATATGAGCGAGAGAAGGTTGTCGTGATAAAGCGTCAGCTACAACATTTGTTTTGCCTGGTCGGTATCGAACTTTAAAGTCATTAGCTTGTAATAATTCCATCCATCGAGCCTGTCGACGGGAGAGTTGGTGTTGACTTTTGATATATTCCAACGAGGCATGGTCCGTTTCCACAGTAAATGATTTTCCTTCAAGATATGGACGCCAAACTTTTATGGCATGAACTATAGCTAATAGTTCTTTTTCATGTGTCGGGTAATTAAGCTCAGCTGCGGAAAGTTTTCTAGATTCGTATGCGATGGGTTGTTCACCACGGCCTTGGTCTTGACTCAAAACTGCACCCAATGCAAAATCCGAAGCATCTGTGGTAACAGTAAAGGTTTTAGAGAAGTCAGGTAAGAGTAATACTGGAGCAGATGTCAACTTATCCTTTAACATCTCGAATGCGCGTTGTTGATCTAATTCCCATTGGTATGGTTTCTCTTTATGTAATAATGCAGTTAACGGAGAAGCAATCAAAGAGAAGTTTTTAACAAATTTTCGGTAATAACTAGCCAATCCTAAGAAAGAACGTAATTCAGTTAAGTTCTTTGGTTCAACCCAATCCTTGATAGTTTGTATTTTACGATTATCGACGTGAACTCCTTTATCAGACAAGAAATGTCCTAAGTATTCCACTTTGTTTCTAAATAGTTCACATTTAGTCATTTTGGCATAGAGTTGATGTTTTCTCAAGGTAAGCAAGATTTGTCGGAGATGTTGATAATGTTCCTCTTTAGATTTACTGTAAATTAAGATGTCATCTAGATAAACTACAACAAATTTATCCAAAAATTCACGAAAAATATCATTCATGAGAGTCATGAAAGTTGCAGGGGCATTAGTTAAGCCAAAAGGGAGTACAAGAAATTCGTAGTGTCCATAGCGAGTTCGGAAGGCAGTTTTATGAATATCTCCTTCGTTAATACGGATTTGATGGTATCCGGAATATAAATCTATTTTTGAAAACCACTTAGATCCAGCAAGGCGATCCATTAAGTCTTCAATTCTTGGTAGAGGATATCTATTCTTGATGGTAAGCTTGTTCAAAGCTCTATAATCCACGCAAAGACGCAAAGTTCCTTCCTTTTTATGCACAAATAAAACTGGAGCACCAAAAGGCGAGACACTAGGACGAATAAATCCTTTTTGTAACATGTCTGCTAATTGAATTTTTAATTCATTCATTTCCATTTGAGATAATCGGTATATAGGACGGGAGGGAGGTACAGCTCCGGGCACCAGATTAATTGCATGATCCAGTTGGCGAGAAGGAGGTAACTTGTCAGGTAAAGCATTTGGAAAAATATCTGGAAATTCCTTTAGAATTTTTGTTACTTCAGGTACGGCGACATCAATAGTTGTTTTATTTCCTTCCTCAGTATTAGCTAGGTATACTGTAAATAATTCAGCCATAGGGCCAGTTCGGGCAAATTGATTTTTAGAAATAAAAATAGAATTGCATTCAGGTTTCCTTTTTGGCAAGGTTTCGTTTGCTACTTCTGTGATAAGATTTCTTCCTTTTCGGAAAGTGAGAGTATTATTAGCCCAATCAATCATGGGATTAGTGTCATATAGCCAGGGTTTTCCCAAGATAAGATCATATCGTTGTAATGGCATTGCGTAAGCAATAATATTAGTAGAGTTACATGAATTCAGACAAAGATTTTTAATTGTCACCATCTTGTTAATAGTTTTATTATGGCCATCTGCCAATTGTACAGGTAGATTTCGGGTAGTTTGATATGGGAGATTATGTTGTTTGACAAATTTTTCATCGATAAAATTTTCAGTGGCTCCGCTATCTATCATAACCCAGATAGGTTTTCCTTCGATTTTGCCGTTAATTCGTAAGAGTTGTTTTCGTGGTTCTTCTATGTTGTTAAATTCCAAGTTAGAGTTACTGATATATTCTTCGTTTGGTTCAGCTCGTATTTGACTTCGTAAATCGTTGATTTTATCTTCCCAAGAACTTCCGTTCTTTCGAGGTGTTTCGATATTAGAGACCTTTGCCTTTTGTTTCTTCCTACAATCTTTAGCGATATGTCCAGGTTGATGGCAATAGTAACAAGTTTTCACTTGCGAGTNAGTTGCTAGGCCAATTGCATCGTTAAGATTTCCAGGTGCTTGATAAGAGAGTTCCATCTTCGTGGAAGATTTTAATCCTTCAATATATTGAGCTACTTGGTCCAAATCGCTCATGTTTGTTACCTGTCCAACAATATTTTGGAATTGCGAAGTATAATCCCTTACACTTCCAGTTTGTTTTAATCTACGGAGTTGTTGTCGAAGATATTGTTGATAATTAGGAGGTTGGAAAGAAAGTGTAACTTCATTTTTAAAAGTATTCCAGTCAGCCCATGGTACGCCTGCATTAGCTCCGTGAGCTACCATTTTCTGTAAATACCAATGTAAAGCGGCATCCCTCATACCAGTACTTGCGTAATAACAACGAGTTGCGGCATCAGCAATCTTTTGAGCCTTGAAGATAGTTTCCACTTGTATTAACCATGCAGCTACNGAATTCAGACAAAGATTTTTAATTGTCACCATCTTGTTAATAGTTTTATTATGGCCATCTGCCAATTGTACAGGTAGATTTCGGGTAGTTTGATATGGGAGATTATGTTGTTTGACAAATTTTTCATCGATAAAATTTTCAGTGGCTCCGCTATCTATCATAACCCAGATAGGTTTTCCTTCGATTTTGCCGTTAATTCGTAAGAGTTGTTTTCGTGGTTCTTCTATGTTGTTAAATTCCAAGTTAGAGTTACTGATATATTCTTCGTTTGGTTCAGCTCGTATTTGACTTCGTAAATCGTTGATTTTATCTTCCCAAGAACTTCCGTTCTTTCGAGGTGTTTCGATATTAGAGACCTTTGCCTTTTGTTTCTTCCTACAATCTTTAGCGATATGTCCAGGTTGATGGCAATAGTAACAAGTTTTCACTTGCGAGTTTCCTTGGTTTGCATTGTTATAATTCCCTCGATTAAATCCTTTATTCTTTGCTTTATAAGAGGAGAAAGAGGAGTTGTTAAACTTATTTTCAATTGCATCCAAATCCATTGGAGAAGGTCCATGATTATTATTTTGATTTCGGGGAGGAGCAGGGCGATTATAATTAGAATTAACATTTGTTCGCATATGTTTATTGTTACGGTTTACAGTTCCCCACATGGCGGCATCATATCGAGTTGCTAGGCCAATTGCATCGTTAAGATTTCCAGGTGCTTGATAAGAGAGTTCCATCTTCGTGGAAGATTTTAATCCTTCAATATATTGAGCTACTTGGTCCAAATCGCTCATGTTTGTTACCTGTCCAACAATATTTTGGAATTGCGAAGTATAATCCCTTACACTTCCAGTTTGTTTTAATCTACGGAGTTGTTGTCGAAGATATTGTTGATAATTAGGAGGTTGGAAAGAAAGTGTAACTTCATTTTNCCCTCATACCAGTACTTGCGTAATAACAACGAGTTGCGGCATCAGCAATCTTTTGAGCCTTGAAGATAGTTTCCACTTGTATTAACCATGCAGCTACATTTTCTTTGGTTTCTCCTTTAAAGATAGGAATTGGAACGGCTATTCGAGGAGCTCCACCACCACCACCACCGGTACCTATTCCGGCTACAAGATTTGTCATCGCGGTGTTAAAGCCAGTCATGAATGTGTTAAATTGGTTTTGGTCCATGATGTTAGTTAGAGTAGGAGTTGTAACTTGTTGTTGTTGTTGTTGTGGAGGAGGTATATATTCAACTACTGGAGGTAGTTCAGGAGAGTTTTGTAATGAAAGGTTTAAAGCTGCTATTAAGTCTTCTTGTNAGCGAGAGAAGGTTGTCGTGATAAAGCGTCAGCTACAACATTTGTTTTGCCTGGTCGGTATCGAACTTTAAAGTCATTAGCTTGTAATAATTCCATCCATCGAGCCTGTCGACGGGAGAGTTGGTGTTGACTTTTGATATATTCCAACGAGGCATGGTCCGTTTCCACAGTAAATGATTTTCCTTCAAGATATGGACGCCAAACTTTTATGGCATGAACTATAGCTAATAGTTCTTTTTCATGTGTCGGGTAATTAAGCTCAGCTGCGGAAAGTTTTCTAGATTCGTATGCGATGGGTTGTTCACCACGGCCTTGGTCTTGACTCAAAACTGCACCCAATGCAAAATCCGAAGCATCTGTGGTAACAGTAAAGGTTTTAGAGAAGTCAGGTAAGAGTAATACTGGAGCAGATGTCAACTTATCCTTTAACATCTCGAATGCGCGTTGTTGATCTAATTCCCATTGGTATGGTTTCTCTTTATGTAATAATGCAGTTAACGGAGAAGCAATCAAAGAGAAGTTTTTAACAAATTTTCGGTAATAACTAGCCAATCCTAAGAAAGAACGTAATTCAGTTAAGTTCTTTGGTTCAACCCAATCCTTGATAGTTTGTATTTTACGATTATCGACGTGAACTCCTTTATCAGACAAGAAATGTCCTAAGTATTCCACTTTGTTTCTAAATAGTTCACATTTAGTCATTTTGGCATAGAGTTGATGTTTTCTCAAGGTAAGCAAGATTTGTCGGAGATGTTGATAATGTTCCTCTTTAGATTTACTGTAAATTAAGATGTCATCTAGATAAACTACAACAAATTTATCCAAAAATTCACGAAAAATATCATTCATGAGAGTCATGAAAGTTGCAGGGGCATTAGTTAAGCCAAAAGGGAGTACAAGAAATTCGTAGTGTCCATAGCGAGTTCGGAAGGCAGTTTTATGAATATCTCCTTCGTTAATACGGATTTGATGGTATCCGGAATATAAATCTATTTTTGAAAACCACTTAGATCCAGCAAGGCGATCCATTAAGTCTTCAATTCTTGGTAGAGGATATCTATTCTTGATGGTAAGCTTGTTCAAAGCTCTATAATCCACGCAAAGACGCAAAGTTCCTTCCTTTTTATGCACAAATAAAACTGGAGCACCAAAAGGCGAGACACTAGGACGAATAAATCCTTTTTGTAACATGTCTGCTAATTGAATTTTTAATTCATTCATTTCCATTTGAGATAATCGGTATATAGGACGGGAGGGAGGTACAGCTCCGGGCACCAGATTAATTGCATGATCCAGTTGGCGAGAAGGAGGTAACTTGTCAGGTAAAGCATTTGGAAAAATATCTGGAAATTCCTTTAGAATTTTTGTTACTTCAGGTACGGCGACATCAATAGTTGTTTTATTTCCTTCCTCAGTATTAGCTAGGTATACTGTAAATAATTCAGCCATAGGGCCAGTTCGGGCAAATTGATTTTTAGAAATAAAAATAGAATTGCATTCAGGTTTCCTTTTTGGCAAGGTTTCGTTTGCTACTTCTGTGATAAGATTTCTTCCTTTTCGGAAAGTGAGAGTATTATTAGCCCAATCAATCATGGGATTAGTGTCATATAGCCAGGGTTTTCCCAAGATAAGATCATATCGTTGTAATGGCATTGCGTAAGCAATAATATTAGTAGAGTTACATGAATTCAGACAAAGATTTTTAATTGTCACCATCTTGTTAATAGTTTTATTATGGCCATCTGCCAATTGTACAGGTAGATTTCGGGTAGTTTGATATGGGAGATTATGTTGTTTGACAAATTTTTCATCGATAAAATTTTCAGTGGCTCCGCTATCTATCATAACCCAGATAGGTTTTCCTTCGATTTTGCCGTTAATTCGTAAGAGTTGTTTTCGTGGTTCTTCTATGTTGTTAAATTCCAAGTTAGAGTTACTGATATATTCTTCGTTTGGTTCAGCTCGTATTTGACTTCGTAAATCGTTGATTTTATCTTCCCAAGAACTTCCGTTCTTTCGAGGTGTTTCGATATTAGAGACCTTTGCCTTTTGTTTCTTCCTACAATCTTTAGCGATATGTCCAGGTTGATGGCAATAGTAACAAGTTTTCACTTGCGAGTTTCCTTGGTTTGCATTGTTATAATTCCCTCGATTAAATCCTTTATTCTTTGCTTTATAAGAGGAGAAAGAGGAGTTGTTAAACTTATTTTCAATTGCATCCAAATCCATTGGAGAAGGTCCATGATTATTATTTTGATTTCGGGGAGGAGCAGGGCGATTATAATTAGAATTAACATTTGTTCGCATATGTTTATTGTTACGGTTTACAGTTCCCCACATGGCGGCATCATATCGAGTTGCTAGGCCAATTGCATCGTTAAGATTTCCAGGTGCTTGATAAGAGAGTTCCATCTTCGTGGAAGATTTTAATCCTTCAATATATTGAGCTACTTGGTCCAAATCGCTCATGTTTGTTACCTGTCCAACAATATTTTGGAATTGCGAAGTATAATCCCTTACACTTCCAGTTTGTTTTAATCTACGGAGTTGTTGTCGAAGATATTGTTGATAATTAGGAGGTTGGAAAGAAAGTGTAACTTCATTTTTAAAAGTATTCCAGTCAGCCCATGGTACGCCTGCATTAGCTCCGTGAGCTACCATTTTCTGTAAATACCAATGTAAAGCGGCATCCCTCATACCAGTACTTGCGTAATAACAACGAGTTGCGGCATCAGCAATCTTTTGAGCCTTGAAGATAGTTTCCACTTGTATTAACCATGCAGCTACGTTTTCTTTGGTTTCTCCTTTAAAGATAGGAATTGGAACGGCTATTCGAGGAGCTCCACCACCACCACCACCGGTACCTATTCCGGCTACAAGATTTGTCATCGCGGTGTTAAAGCCAGTCATGAATGTGTTAAATTGGTTTTGGTCCATGATGTTAGTTAGAGTAGGAGTTGTAACTTGTTGTTGTTGTTGTGGAGGAGGTATATATTCAACCACTGGAGGTAGTTCAGGAGAGTTTTGTAATGAAAGGTTTAAAGCTGCTATTAAGTCTTCTTGTCCTTGTTCGTTGATTTCTTCGTCGTCGTCACTTATAGGGATAATATATTCAGTTGTTTCTGGTTGCGAATATGATGGTCCTGGTTGTGTTATGAATTGCGCAGTTGTTTCGGCTACTCGGGCGTCGTATTCTTCAAGAGTAAGTCCTTGTGCCTGAGCAAGAAATTCTCTTCTTCTTTGTCGTAGAAGTTCAAGTTGTTCTTCTTCAGATAATTCCCTTTCTTGAGGAGGAGTTGGAATAGGAGAAGTTTCTTCGGGAGTAGAGTTAGAGTCAGAGCTATCGTCGTTAGGGTTATTATTATTGTCTCTAAATATATTAAAGCTAGGCAAGAATGACATGTAAAATAATAAGGTTTAGTAGTTTAAACGTCCGCTGCTACCAAATGTAAGAATCCTCTTACGGCAGAAAACTACAGAAGCAAAGATAATTATTATACGCTCAATCCAGAGCAAGACTTAAGATATTAATTGATTAAATTAATANAATGTGTTAAATTGGTTTTGGTCCATGATGTTAGTTAGAGTAGGAGTTGTAACTTGTTGTTGTTGTTGTTGTGGAGGAGGTATATATTCAACTACTGGAGGTAGTTCAGGAGAGTTTTGTAATGAAAGGTTTAAAGCTGCTATTAAGTCTTCTTGTCCTTGTTCGTTGATTTCTTCGTCGTCGTCACTTATAGGGATAATATATTCAGTTGTTTCTGGTTGCGAATATGATGGTCCTGGTTGTGTTATGAATTGCGCAGTTGTTTCGGCTACTCGGGCGTCGTATTCTTCAAGAGTAAGTCCTTGTGCCTGAGCAAGAAATTCTCTTCTTCTTTGTCGTAGAAGTTCAAGTTGTTCTTCTTCAGATAATTCCCTTTCTTGAGGAGGAGTTGGAATAGGAGAAGTTTCTTCGGGAGTAGAGTTAGAGTCAGAGCTATCGTCGTTAGGGTTATTATTATTGTCTCTAAATATATTAAAGCTAGGCAAGAATGACATGTAAAATAATAAGGTTTAGTAGTTTAAACGTCCGCTGCTACCAAATGTAAGAATCCTCTTACGGCAGAAAACTACAGAAGCAAAGATAATTATTATACGCTCAATCCAGAGCAAGACTTAAGATATTNTCGGTTACGCCTAATTTCCCATCTATGTAATCTGAAACATTAGATAAATTGGTAATACATTTGATATCAGATTAATGTAATACACATAGATTATCATGCACATCCGCGCACAAAGACTAAATAAGAAAAGAAAAAGAAAGAAAAAAGAAAATAGAGGGGGTAACACATAATCCGTTACACTGTTTCTTTTTTTTCCGAGATACCATATAATTTATAAAATAATTGAGTTTGAAAGCTAAAAAAAAAAGTTTGGAAATTAATATGCTCTAGAAATCAATGAGAAATCGATAAAATTCTCACTTAAAGTTTACAAAATAGATTAAAAATTTAAAACATATATGATTAAGTTTTTTCAATTATTTCATGAATAAATAGAACTCAAAAAATGAAACTATCATATACATAATTAAAGATATTAAAAATTTTGGGATGAAAGCTAAGAATATTAAAATATCGGATTTATCATCAATTCTTAAGTATATTATTTATAAGAATTAATAAATTTTTTTTTATAATTTATAACTTGAACTTTAATGAATAGAATAGAATAATAGTTCAATTTATAAAACTTACAACTATAGATATATTATCTTACAAAAAGATAATTTTAAACAAAGTTTCAGTTAGAAAAAATTAATAGAGCATCGGAAGTAGCTTTTATATCATTAGTGGCATAGTAGTTTTGAAAATTTATTTATTAATGTATTGATTTCAATGAAATCTAATTTCGAACAGAAATTATAAATAGAATATATGAAAAGCAAATAGCTTTTAGACTTTGTCCAATCTTCATTTTAAGATTAACTTATATTAACCTATATTCTACTAAAATATTTTAAATTTAAAACTATAAATAAAAACTTTAAAAAGCAAACTTATGTAAATAAGAAATTGATTTTACTTTATATGATCAATAATAATGTAAATGAACAGAATTTTCTGAAAATAATAGATAAATGTGAAAACCTCCCAACAATCAAAAAAAATATATTAAAAGTCAGTAGTATTCCTAATTATTATAAAAATGTATCCGATTTATCTAGAATTGGAAAAAGATTTAAACAGCAAAATGTTGATAGGTTATATAAGAATATTGGATTTAACAAATCATTGACCATTAAAAATGATTTGGTGTTTATGTATAAATATTATAATACACCTCTATAAGAAGTCATATACTTAAAATATACTTAAATTTTTTTAAAATATACTTAAAAATTTTTAAAATATACTTAAAATATACTTAAAATATACTTAAAATTTCTTAAAATATACTTAAAATTTTTTAAAATATACTTGAAATATACTTAAAATTTTTTAAAATATACTTGAAATATACTTAAAATTTTTTAAAATATACTTGAAATATACTTAAAATTTTTTAAAATATACTTGAAATATACTTAAAATTTTTTAAAATATACTTGAAATATACTTAAAATTTTTTAAAATATACTTGAAATATACTTAAAATTTTTTAAAATATACTTGAAATATACTTAAAATTTTTTAAAATATACTTGAAATATACTTAAAATTTTTTAAAATATACTTGAAATATACTTAAAATTTTTTAAAATATACTTGAAATATACTTAAAATTTTTTAAAATATACTTGAAATATACTTAAAATTTTTTAAAATATACTTGAAATATACTTAAAATTTTTTAAAATATACTTGAAATATACTTAAAATTTTTTAAAATATACTTGAAATATACTTAAAATTTTTTAAAATATACTTGAAATATACTTAAAATTTTTTAAAATATACTTGAAATATACTTAAAATTTTTTAAAATATACTTAAAATATACTTAAAATATGCTTAAAAAATATACTTAAAAATATACGTAAAAAATATACTTAAAATATACTTAAAAATATATTTAATTCGGGTGACATAATTTTTAATATATTTAAAATATACTTAAAATATACTTACACGTACTTAAAATATACTTATCATTACTTGTTTTAAGTCTATTTTAAGTATATTTTAAAAAATTTTAAGTATATTTTAAGAAATTTTAAGTATATTTTAAGTATATTTTAAGTATATTTTAAAAATTTTTAAGTATATTTTAAAAAAATTTAAGTATATTTTAAGTATATTTTAAGTATATTTTAAAAATTTTTAAGTATATTTTAAAAAAATTTAAGTATATTTTAAGTAATACGACTTCTTATAGGGCACAAGAAAACACCACAACCAGAAGTGTCCACTTAATACTCAAAATATAATTTTTTATTATTTAACCTAGATAATAAATAGTTTGAAAATTTTTTAATGAAAATCGCTCCTTTTTAGGAAAAAAAGGAAATGATGAAAAATTCATTTTTTTAATATATTGCATATGCGTTAACTTTTGGCAGGTCATTATTTACATTTCACTTAATAAAATAAAACAAAACATATCAGGAACCTTCAAAACAATGCTCCACATATATAAAATATACAATAATTTTGCTCTTTTAACCTAATTATATTGTGGCGGTCTGCCCGGAACAAAAAGTAAAGTTAGTTCCACTAAATTGAACTCTCATCACACCCCTTTTCGTATTAACTCAATGTACTCTTGTATGCAATATTTCGTAACATCCACTATCCGCCAATAAGATCAAGCAGTCACTTGCCTACTCGCAACGAATAAATATATAAAATAAACTCTAACACAATACATACAGGTGCAATCTGAAGGTACCTGAGTAAGTGGAGTAAAAGTATCTTTTTACAGCTCACTATGCAAACTTTTGAATCTTAGCTTCAGACTTTATTCAGTAACTTTATTTAAGAAATTACAAAATTAGTAATAGAGATATTATAGGCTTATACCTGCCACCCAAATCCCAAATTATTTTGGCATTATGGCTGCCAAAATATGTCAAAATTATTTGGGATCTGAGGGTCAAAAAGTTCCAAATTCCAAATTAATTTTGGCACCCCAAATTAATTTTGGCATCCCAAATTAATTTTGGCATCCCAAATTAATTTTGACATCCCAAATTAATTTTGACATCCCAAATTAATTTTGGCATCCCAAATTAATTTTGGCATCCCAAATTAATTTTGGCATCCCAAATTAATTTTGGCATCCCAAATTAATTTTGGCATCCCAAATTAATTTTGGCATCCCAAATTAATTTTGGCATCCCAAATTAATTTTGGCATCCCAAATTAATTTTGGCATCCCAAATTATTTTTGGCATCTCAAATCATTTTTGGCATCTCAAATTATTTTTGGCATTCCAAATTATTTTTGACATCCCAAATATTTGGAAGTGGAAAAAAAATTTGTGTGGGAAAAAATATTTGAGTCAGTGTAACGGAATAATTAAAGATTTTTTTAATGTGCAACATGATAATCAGTTTTTTATTTTTTATTTTTTTTTAAAATATAATAAAAAAAATACTTACATTTCTCCTTCTCTCTCTAAAATTAGGTTCGTGGGTTTGTGAGGATGTCCGTGGAAATCGAAATGGGCTTCGCAGATCCGCAGGGACTATACATGTCGTCAAAACTAATTTGGCTTTGACTCAACTCTTAAAATTTCAATTTTTAATTGCATTTGACTCAATTAATTGCATCAGTTACTAGTAAAAATCAAAATTTGTCTTGACTCAACTCCAATTTTTCTCAATTTTAATTGCGTCTGACTCAATTCAATAGTTTTGACGACATGTATAGCAGGGACGGTACGATAAGTATTTTTTTTATTTTTTTTATTTTTTATTTTTATTTATTTTAAATTATTTTTTTTTTTAAAAAATAAAATAAAATATACTTATCTTTCTCCTTTCCTCTCTAAAATTAGGCTCGTGGGTTCATGAGGATGTCTGTAGAAGTCGAAATGGGCTTTATGGATCCATGAGAATGATACGACAAGATATAATTTTTTTTATTATTCTATCTGTTGCGCAACAGATAGAATTTTCTACCCATTGCACAACGGATAGAATTTTTTTTTTTTATTTTTTGTTTTTTTTATCTTTATTTTTTTTTTTTAAATATTTATTTTTTTAAAAAAATAAATAAAAATATACTTACCTTTCTCCTTCCCTCTCTAGATAGGCTCGTGGATTCGTGAGGATGTTTGCGGAAGTCGAAATAGGCTTCACAGACCTGCGGGGACGGTACAATAAGTATTTTTTTTATTTTTTTTTTATTTTTTTTTTTAAATATTTGATTTTTAAAAAAAAATAAATAAAAATATACTTACATTTCTCCTTCCCTCTCTAGAATTAGGCTCATGGGTTCGTGAGGATGTTCATAGAAGTCGAAATGGGCTTCGCGAACCCGGGAGAACGTACGGTAAGTATTTTTTTTATTTTTTTTTTTAATTTTTTTTTTAAAATATTTTTTTTTTTAAAAAAATAAATAAAAATATACTTACCTTTCTCCTTTCCTCTCTAGGATTAGGCTCGTAGGTTCGTAAGGATGTCCATGGAAACTGAAATGTGCTTCGCGAACTCGGGGAGACATAGGTTAAGTATTTTTTTTATTTTTTTTTATAANCAACTCTTAAAATTTCAATTTTTAATTGCATTTGACTCAATTAATTGCATCAGTTACTAGTAAAAATCAAAATTTGTCTTGACTCAACTCCAATTTTTCTCAATTTTAATTGCGTCTGACTCAATTCAATAGTTTTGACGACATGTATAGCAGGGACGGTACGATAAGTATTTTTTTTATTTTTTTTATTTTTTATTTTTATTTATTTTAAATTATTTTTTTTTTTAAAAAATAAAATAAAATATACTTATCTTTCTCCTTTCCTCTCTAAAATTAGGCTCGTGGGTTCATGAGGATGTCTGTAGAAGTCGAAATGGGCTTTATGGATCCATGAGAATGATACGACAAGATATAATTTTTTTTATTATTCTATCTGTTGCGCAACAGATAGAATTTTCTACCCATTGCACAACGGATAGAATTTTTTTTTTTTATTTTTTGTTTTTTTTATCTTTATTTTTTTTTTTTAAATATTTATTTTTTTAAAAAAATAAATAAAAATATACTTACCTTTCTCCTTTCCTCTCTAGGATTAGGCTCGTAGGTTCGTAAGGATGTCCATGGAAACTGAAATGTGCTTCGCGAACTCGGGGAGACATAGGTTAAGTATTTTTTTTATTTTTTTTTATAATTCTTTTTTAAAATATTTTTTTTTTAAAAAAATAAATAAAAATATACTTACCTTTCTCCTTCCCTCTCTAGAATTAGGCTCGTGGGTTCATGAGGATGTCTGTGGAAGCCAAAATGGACTTTACAGACCCAGAGAAACGTAGAGTAAATATTTTTTATTTTTTTTTATAATTCTTTTTTTAAAATATATATATTTTTTTAAAAAATAAATAAAATATACTTACCTTTCTCCTTCCCTATCTAGAATTAGGCTCGTAGGTTTGTGAGGATGTTCATGGAAGTCGAAATGGATTTCGCGGACCCGGGGGGATGTAAAGTAAGTATTTTTTTATTTTTTTTTATAATTCTTTTTTAAAATATTTTTTTTTAAAAAAATAAATAAAAATATACTTACATTTCTCCTTCCTTCTCTAGAATTAGGCTCGTGGATTCATGAGGATGTCTGTGGAAGCCAAAATGGACTTTGCAGATCCAGGGGAACGTAGAGTAAATATTTTTTATTTTTTTTTATAATTCTTTTTTTAAAATATATTTTTTTTAAAAAAAAATAAATAAAATATACTTACCTTTCTCCTTCCCTCTCTAGAATTAGGCTCGTGGGTTCGTGAGGATGTCCATGGAAGTCGAAATGGACTTCGCGAACCCGGGGGGACGTTGTCACCTGCCTTTTTAGTAAAGACATAATTCTAAGGGTGACTTTACGATTCTTTTAGGAGTTTATAGTCCTTCCCCGATAGGTACAAGACTGTTAATTAGAAGGTACCACTGATTCAATTATTTTAGAAAGGGAATCAGACCTTTCGTTGATTATTTATCAGTTATTCCATAATTTTATATCCAAGTTTCCTTTATTCGTCATTCAGTTATTTCTTTCCATTTATCATTTCATTACTTCGTTAAGTTGTCCTTAGATTCCTTTATTCGCAAGATCTTCATCCAGTATCCTAATTTCTCTCCAATGTTTTGTGTCTTTATTAGTACAGGGTTTATTATCTTTAAGATAATAATATTCACCATTTACAGTCGACGTTAATGTTTCATTTCTTCTATATTTCCATGTTATTATCCAAGAGTTCCAGGTTATATTAATATCATTAACTCAAGAATTATAATGTTATACAATTAAGCAATCAAGCAATAAATCTCATAACATCAATAATCTTTTCATTAATTAATTATAATATTAGATTATTTATTCCAGAAATTCAGGGTTTATTTAATAAAGTATTTTATTAAATAAACATTTTCAACATTTTATTTACAGGTTAATTTTTATAAGTTATTTTTTAGAGTTTGAATTATTAAAATTTTATTATAAAACAATTTTCATTTCTTACAAAATTCTACAACTCAGAACTGTTGAAACTAAGTCGAATACATTCTCTTTTTATAACTTTTTAGACTACTGTGCCATTACTGTGCCTTACTGTGCACTAATACTATTGGCTAATATATCTACTATATAATTTGCTAAATATAGAATATATGTTATACTAATAATTAATACTAATAAATACTATGTAATAATAATTAATACTAAGTAATACTAATTAATGATAAATGCTAATAATTATATAATATTTGTGTAACTATATCACGTGAACATGTGACTTGTGTTACTATAATTTGTGTGACTAAAACTATTTGACTTGTTAAAATACATGTTAATAAATATTGTTAATCGTTATTAATTATTGTTAAATGTTACTAATTATTAAATAAGATTATTATATTGATATTAATATTTCCGTTAATATATAATAATTCCTATTAAAATACAGGGTTAATTAATATTATGGTCATGTGTTTTAGTATATTTTGACCATGGTAATTCTCTCCGGTAACAGTTTCCCCTCACTTAATCAAAATGTCCTTATTTTGACTTGTGGGTTTCCGTCTTATTGGATACTTCTTCCTTTGGTGATTACTTCTACAAAGTTTAGATCTTCGAGTTCTATTCTTTCTTCTTTGGTTAGTCCGATCCGTAGAGCTTTAACTCTTAATGCTCTTTCTCGTCTTTTCTCTTTCCAATTCAGATGCTGTTTCCTCCTATTACACTGGTCGAATGAACAAAAATCGGAATCCTATTGATGACGCAAATATGCATAAATCGAACATCCTATTTGTGAAAATTCATAAATCGGAAATTCCTATTTATAAATTAGAAAAAATCGACTGCCTATATTTAATAAATCTTAGCAAATTTAGCCATCAATCGGAATCTTATTCATAATAAAACCATCCTATTTTTTTCCATTTGACTAGTGTTATTTAATTCGTTCTATACATGTCATCAAAACTAATTTGGCCTTGACTCAACTCTTAAAATTTCAATTTTTAATTGCGTCTGACTCAACTAATTGCGTCTGACTCAACTAATTGCGTCAATTACTAGTAAAAATTAAAATTTGTCTTGACTCAACTCCAATTTTTCTCAATTTTAATTGCGTCTGACTCAATTCAATAGTTTTGACGACATGTATAATTCGTTCGGTGGATATTCCATTCTGATTGTTCTTTTTCTTTTTGGGTTGTTTTTATTAATTATTTTACTTATATCCATTTTCTTTTTTTTTTCATTACTTAGGTCTTAGTTCAGGGTTTATATAATTTTATGACTATATTCTTTCTAATACTTGATAGCGTTAATATCTACTATCATCTGTTCAAAATCTTCTTGGTTTATAATTGGTTCTGCTTCTATTGTCACTGAACTTTCGTGTATTTCAAATATATTTTTGAATTCTTTAATTTCTGTTTCTTTTTCTTCTAACTTTAGTTTCGTGGTTAGACTTTCTCTCTGCAGGTTAGTTATAACTTCTTCTAGATCTTTTATTTGCTTTCGTAATTCTGTTATTTCTTTATTATTTTCGATAATTTCTTTTATAGGTTCGTGATTTTCTTCCGGTTGGTCCCATTTATAGTTATAATATCGTTCTTGGAATTCTTTAGCGATTTTGGTATTGAGTATTAATCCTAACATCCTGTTTGTCCAGAATTCCTTTTCTTTCTCGCACTCATTGCAGGGTTGTTTATATCCGATAATATAAACTTTATGTTTTCGACAATAATCGTGGCTGCAGTGGTTATACTCTCCTTCGTACATGCATCTTTGGGCCGGGCATCTTACTCCTCTGAAGTTTCGCTCTACAATTCTTTCTTCGTAAGGGCAATTGCAGTTTCTTTTCTCGTGTTGGTGTTGTTGACAGTATTTTGCCTTTCGGTTATAACAGAGGCATGCGAAGTATTCCCTTCCTGATTCGTCATATTCCAGGACTCCTAGTGGACAATTCACTTTGTCATGGACCATTCTAGTATCGGCGTTGAAATAGTGGATTCTTCCTTTGGACAAGACCTTATGATCCATGAACTGACATTTTTCGGTAAACCACTTCTTTCTTTCTTGTTGCTCGGCTAATTTCCATTTGGGAGTTCTTTCAATTGCAGGTTGATATGGTACTTCTACTACCATTTCTTTATATTCTCTCATTTTTCTTCGTAGACTGAAGAATTCTTCTTTCTTGAGGACATAGGTCATATTCCTGCAGTGATAACACTGCTCGTGTTTTACTCCGTTTATTTCTTTGGTTCAGAGGTTCACCAAAATTGTAGCTCTCTTACAAAAGCAACAATGGGTGCTTACATTTCATGCAGGTTCTCCTTCTTCTTTTTGTCGTTGGACCATTTCGTACAAGGGTGTTCTTTTGCATCTACACTCTTTATTCTTATTTCGTAAGTATCTTGGATTATCACATTCTCTTCCAAATTTTTCAGGGTTGGGATGTTTTCCAAATTCTACTCTGCATCGATTACAAAGTTTCGAGCGTTGCAATTCATATTTGTAGTTTGAGTTATACATGTCGTCAAAACTAATTTGGCCTTGACTCAACTATTAAAATTTCAATTTTTAATTGCGTCTGACTCAACTAATTGCGTCAGTTACTAGTAAAAATTAAAATTTGCCTTGACTCAACTCCAATTTTTCTCAATTTTAATTACGTCTGACTCAATTCAATAGTTTTGACGACATATATAGTTTGAGTATTCTCTGTTTCTTTCATAATTCATTGTTATGTTTCTTTAAAATCAAGGATTCTCTTTGTAAGTTTCTAATAATATTTTTCAGGTTGTTATTTTCAGAATTTGTTTTTTTAAAGATTTGATTTTTGTTCCTTGGTCTTGAGTTTTTCATTGATCTGAATATTTTCTAAAGGGTTGAATTCGCTTCCTTTTTATAAGTATTGGTTTGTTTACTTTGGCGTTCGGACTCCTTTATCTTTTGTTACTTTGTTTTGGTCAACTGTTTTCTTATCTATTTTTATTTTCTTCAGGTGGTTATTATCTTGGTCAAGTGTTTCTGATAAGTTTGTTCTTTTCTTCCAAGATTCTTTTTAATTTAACTCTTTTGGTCTGTTTATATGATAATGTGAGGTTCCCATGTCTCTCTGGTTTGATATAATTTTATCTGAATGTATTAGTTCTTTTATTAATCCAAATTGGTTTGATAAGATATAACTTCCTTTATCGAGTCGTTTCTCCACTGTGAATGGTCCTTTCCATTTCTTATCTAACTTTCCTGACCACTGTTTATCTAATCTTGAGTCGTACATTAACACTTGGTCTCCTTTCTGATAGGTAATTTCTTTCTTCATTTTTCTATCCTTGTGACGTTTCTGTGATTTCTCTTGAGACAATCTAATTAATTCCTTGGCTTTTTGTTGATGTTGTAGTAACATTTCTTCTAATTCATATGTCCTTTTTAATATCGAATCTTCTAAGTTTACTTCGTTAGTTCCAAGTGACTCTTTGTTATCTATTTCCAGGGGTAATACGGGGTTGCGACCATAATTTAAGTAAAACGGNGTTCCCATGTCTCTCTGGTTTGATATAATTTTATCTGAATGTATTAGTTCTTTTATTAATCCAAATTGGTTTGATAAGATATAACTTCCTTTATCGAGTCGTTTCTCCACTGTGAATGGTCCTTTCCATTTCTTATCTAACTTTCCTGACCACTGTTTATCTAATCTTGAGTCGTACATTAACACTTGGTCTCCTTTCTGATAGGTAATTTCTTTCTTCATTTTTCTATTTCTGTGACGTTTTTGTGATTTCTCCTGAGATAATCTAATCAATTCTTTGGCTTTTTGTTAATGTTGCGGTAACATTTCTTCCAATTCATATGTCCTTTTTAATATTGAATCTTCTAAGTTTACTTTGTTATTTTCAAGTGACTCTTTGTTATCTATTTCCAGGGGTAATACGGGGTTGCGACCATAATTTAAGTAAAACGGGGTATATTTTGTAGTACTGTGTCTGGTTGTTCGATATACAAATAATACTGATGGTATGTGTAAATCCCAATTAAATATGTTATTTGTTTTTGCTAACATGGTCATTAAAGTCTTATTAAATTTTTCTACTAATCCATTGGTTTGTGAGTGATAAGGGGATGATAATCTATGTTCTATTTTGAATTTGTTGCACAATTCGTCAATTATTTTATTCTTGAAATGACTTCCTTGGTCTGTTAATATTATTTTAGGTGCTCTGTGTCTACAAATTATCTCTTCGTATATGAATTCTGCTACGTTTTCTGCGGTTGCTTTATCTAAAGCTCTGACTTCTACCCATTTGGCAAAATATTTTATTGCTACTACCATATATTTATTTTTCTTCTTAGTTTCAGGTAATGGTCCTACTATGTCTATTCCTATTCGTTCGTAAGGTTGTATTACTTTAATAGAGTGTAATAGTTCATTTCTTTCAGGTTTTCCAAATCTTTGGCATATATTACAAGTTTTAATATATTCTCTAATATCGTCGAACATCTGATTCCAGTAATATCTTTCTTTTATTCTATTATAGGTTGATTCTATTCCCATGTGTCCTCCGGTCGGATGATTATGCATTATTTTCATTAGTGTTTCTAATTCTGGTCTTCGTATTACTTTCAATAATCCAGGATTTCCTTTTTGAGGTTTCTTGTACAACTGATCATTAATTATTTGAAAATATTTTGTTTTCTTAATTAACTTTTGTTTTTCTTTTCCATTTAAATTTTCGTCTGTTTTGCCATCTTTGATATATAAAAGTATCTGTTGATATAATTCTTCATCCATTTTTATAATCGCGATAATACGTCAGCATTGGTGTTTTCTTTTCCAGCTCTATGTCGAATAGTGAAATTGTAAGGTTGTATTCTAATAGGCCATTTTGCCAATCGTCCTTTCAATTCTTTTATAGGATTATTTTTCAAATAAGTCATTGCTGAGTGGTCGGTTATTAATATAAAATGACTATATTCTAAATAGTAATAGAACTTTTCCATTACCCATATTGCTGCATTTAGTTCTAATTCTGTTGCGTTGTAGTTCTTCTTAGTATCTCCTATACTTTGACTTGCAAATTCTATTACAAAATCTTTTCCATTTTCGTCTTTTAGTGCTAGCACTGCTTCAAATCCTTTTGCTGATCCGTCAGTCATTAGATAGAATAGTTTGTTAAAGTCTGGGTATCTCAATATTGGATGAGATATTAATGTTTGTTTTAGGATATTAAATGCTTTTTCTTGGGTCTCAGTCCATACAAAGGGTATTGTTTTCTTCACTAATTGATTAATTGGTTTTGCTATAATTGAGAAATCTTTTATGAATTTTCTATAGTAAGATGCTAATCCTAAGAAACTTCTAATTTGTGTTACTGTTGTCGGTCTTGGAAAGTTCTTTACTTTTTTTTATCTTTTTAGGGTCTGGTAGTATTCCATTTTTGTTTACTATATGTTCTAAGAATGTGATTTCTTGTTTGGCGAAATGACATTTGCTTGGTTTTATTTTTAATCCTGCTACTCTTATTCGTTTGAAAACTTCTTCTAGTTTATTCCTAGAGGTATTTCCTTCTGGAACATTATTATTTCTGTTATTATTCTCTCTGTAATTGTTTCGGTAATTATTATTTCTAAAACTGTTATTCTGATTCTGATTATTATTTCTATAGCTGTTATTCCTGTTAAATCCTCTGCATTCTTTACTAATGTGTTCTTTCTTTCCACAACTGTAACATTCAATATCATAATTCCTTGTCCTAATGTTATTATTATATTGAGGTCTTTCTGTTTTTACCAATTTGATAGCGAGCTCGTTCATTTTCTTAGTCAATTCTTCAACTGGATCTACTTCTACTTCTTTCTTTTTAACTTTTTCTTTCTTTACAGGGGTTTCTTCATCACTAGATTCACTTTCGTATTTCTTTTTCTTGATCTTTCTTTTTGTTTTAGGTTTAGGTTTGATTTCATCTTCACTTTCCTCAGGTTCTAGTCCTTCTTCTAAGTCTTCTGCTTCTTCGTAGTGTTGTGCTAATTCTATTACTGTTGCAATATCTTCTGGGTTGTGCATACTGATTATAGGTAACATTCCTTTTCTCAAGCTTTTCTTGAAATGATAAAGTTTGTCTTCATCTCACATAGCGGGAGCTCCTTTTCTGATTATCTTTTTAAATCTTGCTGCGTATTGATCAACTGATTCTCCCGGTTGTTGTTTAAGTTTTTCTAATTCTCTTGTCCATTTGTTCATCCATCTTCTGTTGTAGAATTGTTCTAAGAATAGGTCTTTTATTCCTGTCCAAGTTGGCCATTCGTCATTTCTGTTTCCATAGGTTTGGGTATATACTTCGTTATACCATTCATCTGCTGCATCGTCTAATACTGTATAAATCCTTTCTTTTCTTTGATTATCAGTCCATCCATTCATTCTTGCAATTTTCTCATAATTCTTTAACTATTCTACGGGATCTTGAGTTACATCTCCTCTAAATTTCTTTGATCTAAGTGCCAAAATATCCATTATATTATTTTCAACTATAGGTTCTTCATTATTATTTCTTTGAATCTCTTATTTTTCTATTTTAAATTCTTGTAAATATCTTCTTAATCCTCCTAATTCTTGTTCTTGGATATTTTCTTCTTCAACTCTTTCTAGTGGTTGATTATTATTACTGTTTCTTCGAGATCTTCTACTTCGTCTTGCTTCTTCAATTGTTCTAGTTTTATAACGTTCAAATTCTCGTACTCTTTCTTCAAGTTCTCTTTCACTTAATTCACTTCCTGATTCCTCGTCGTTTGATTGTTCAGGGGAATTTTCTCTTGTTGTTTCTACACTTGTCTGTACTGAAAAAGATACCGGTGATCTTGTTAAGGAGTTCTTTCTTGTTCTTATATTCCAATTTATTTCTTCTAGAGCTTGGTTTAAGTTTAATCTTGGTCTTTGTTCTCTATAAAGTTGTCTTGATCTTCTACGTTCCAGTTTTTCTGATTTTATTTTTCAATTTTCTGATTCTCTGCAGTTTTACTTTGTCATTTTCATCGTCTTTTTATAACTTTTCTGTTGTCGATCGGTGAATGTCATTTACTGTTTTCTTATTCGTCACATCCTTTCTTTCAAGATATTCTATTTTCAATTTCTTTTATGCAGTTTAAAGACTTACTGGTCTAAAATAATTATCTGCCGATACCAAAATAATATACATGTATTTACCAAAAATTACTATACTATAAAAATTCAAATTACTATTACTAAAATATAAAAGTTTGAATGATACAAGGGTGATCAAGCCTCAACATCCAAAACTTTGAAGACTATTATTAAAAAAAATATAATTCATTTCTACTAGGTTCCATTAGAGCCGATTTCAAATATGCGTATAATTATAGAGGTAAGTGCCTCTACGTCTCTAACTTTTCCTCTCTCCCTATTAAGACTATTATTTTTCAGCAGGTATTTATAGTGGTATAGCGCCACTTATAATAACCCTAATAGGAGACCCACACATGCATTAACTACATTGTGGCTAAACAAAATACTATGGCGGTTTCCAATATGAGGTTAATAGTTCTTCTTTTGCGAGAGGGTTCCACCATCGACTTATTCATACTCCCCATTAAACCTCCCCTAATGTGTTCACTTCGTTGAGTTGTATTCCAAATAAATTTCAATATATCATTTTTCCTTATATATATAGTTAATTTCGAATACGAGTGGCCAGTGTCGATTTATATGTACTTTCAACTATCCGAGCATAGAGGTGTTTCACGAGTCCAGGCATTTCCCATCCGGAGGTGTTGTCACGTAGCTCGCCCAATTCCAAATATAATTTTAAATTCCGAATTTCATTTCTTTATTATTCCAATTTCCTTGTTTGTTGACATTCCTTGCCGATCCTTTTTCATTACAATTTGACAGAGTTTCCCTAGTGTTGTCGCGTGCCCTTTACGACAATGTTCTGAAGGTTAAAGAATCTTTCCTAACAAAAACTATCCTACAAGTTAAGTAATATCGTGCTGCTTCAGGAGATCCTCTTGATCAATCCACAGCAAATTACAAAGTTAGGTAAGAGAGGCAAAGGTGAGTGAGTTCTTTATTGTGACGGGGTCTTTTACACGCCAAGTTAGTTTGTATTACTTGTGCAAAGCGTATATGTAAAAGGTTTAAACAGCAATAAAATATACAAAGGTTTCAATAAAATGATAACTTTATTAAATAATAATGCAGGATAATATATATATAAAGATAATAAATAAGGATAAATAATATAAAGAATTTAAGAAAATAAAATAGAATAAGAATTAAAAGAACTAAGGAATTAAAAGACTTATAAAACTAAAGGTAAATTATAAACTGAACTGAACTCTAACTTCGAACTTCTGTCGAACTTAATCTAAAAAGGACCTGTATTTATATCTTTTCAGACACTTCCTGCGTCACAGATAACCTTACCATTCCTTCCTTTAGATTGGTTCTTTTCCTAATAACACAATTTCCTTTATCTTTACAAGTATTTACCTGAGTATTTCCCTAGGTATCGTACCTGGGTATATACCTAGGTAAATTCATAGTGATAATCCTTCAAATGTAGTACTTACTAATCGGTACTACTGATCTAAACTATTTATAAATTCAAAGGTAATACATATAAGAATAAATATATAACTAAATAATAATAAATACTAATAAATATCAATGCACGGTGTCACAACATTTCTTCCTTTAATTTCGAGCTCCTGCGAGATGCTCGATTCCTTCTCTATATTTGATTTGAGTTTGTACTAAGAAACTTTTAAAGTCATCTTTTTTAACATGTTGTAACCAAGTAGGGGTTATAAATTTTAATTTTCTCGGGAAGAAATCTCCCATTACTTCCATAACTTTATGAGCTCCTTTTGCGATTCTCATGATCCTTCCACTATTTTTATTTGTAAGAGATTCAAGTTCTCTTTTTATTGTTAGGAGGGAAGTTCCTTCTTCTTTTACTCTTCGGTTACATTTTTCCCAAATTTTTGAATACGCTAATATTTTCTGTCCATTCGCCATATGGGGATCAGAAACATATTGTAAAAGTTTGATTAGGTTTTCTTCATCTTTGACAGTCATATCTAGATCGATATCTGCATCATATGCTTCATTTACAAATGGTTCTACATTCCTTTTCTTNAGAATTTAAGAAAATAAAATAGAATAAGAATTAAAAGAACTAAGGAATTAAAAGACTTATAAAACTAAAGGTAAATTATAAACTGAACTGAACTCTAACTTCGAACTTCTGTCGAACTTAATCTAAAAAGGACCTGTATTTATATCTTTTCAGACACTTCCTGCGTCACAGATAACCTTACCATTCCTTCCTTTAGATTGGTTCTTTTCCTAATAACACAATTTCCTTTATCTTTACAAGTATTTACCTGAGTATTTCCCTAGGTATCGTACCTGGGTATATACCTAGGTAAATTCATAGTGATAATCCTTCAAATGTAGTACTTACTAATCGGTACTACTGATCTACTCTATTTATAAATTCAAAGGTAATACATATAAGAATAAATATATAACTAAATAATAATAAATACTAATAAATATCAATGCACGGTGTCACAACATTTCTTCCTTTAATTTCGAGCTCCTGCGAGATGCTCGATTCCTTCTCTATATTTGATTTGAGTTTGTACTAAGAAACTTTTAAAGTCATCTTTTTTAACATGTTGTAACCAAGTAGGGGTTATAAATTTTAATTTTCTCGGGAAGAAATCTCCCATTACTTCCATAACTTTATGAGCTCCTTTTGCGATTCTCATGATCCTTCCACTATTTTTATTTGTAAGAGATTCAAGTTCTCTTTTTATTGTTAGGAGGGAAGTTCCTTCTTCTTTTACTCTTCGGTTACATTTTTCCCAAATTTTTGAATACGCTAATATTTTCTGTCCATTCGCCATATGGGGATCAGAAACATATTGTAAAAGTTTGATTAGGTTTTCTTCATCTTTGACAGTCATATCTAGATCGATATCTGCATCATATGCTTCATTTACAAATGGTTCTACATTCCTTTTCTTGTTAAGGATGGGAACCAGCAGGGTGGTTTCAATTTCATTACACTTTACTTGGATTTTCCCAGAGCTCATTTGGATATTTATTTCATTTGGGGGAACCTGAAGGATTTGATATAATTCGAATAACTTTTGTTGTTGGGTATCTGACAATTGTAATTCCATTTTACTTTGAACTAAAATTACCCATAGTATCGATCTACTATTTATACAATTTTCAAGGATTTACACTAAATTAGTTTCATGCTAAATTGGGGGTAATTATTACATGTGGTTCCACAAGATACCTTTGTTTATAATGTTTTAATCTTTCCACATGAACTGGTCTCTGTCTTACTACTCCTAATTTATCACGAATTAGGTATGTACTACTTCCCAAAATTTTATCAATCCAAAAGGGTCCTGTCCATCTTATGGAAAATTTATCTCCATGAAGGTTTTGCTTAGCAGAGTCGTACAGTAAAACTATATCTCCTATTTTGTAAATATGGGCTTTTCTAAGTTTTACTTGTCGCTCTCTTTGTCGCTCTTGGGCATGTTGAATATTTCTAAGGTTCATTATTTGTGTATCAATAAAAACTCCTTTTAAAGCACTAATTCTTCTTTTCAGGAATTCATCAAAATTAGTAATAGGCTCTAAATTTTGTTCTTGGATTTCCAAGTCTATTGGTAATTGTGCTTCTCTTCCATGTACTAGGTAAAAAGGGGTTTGCTGAGTGGATTCTTGTTTAAGAGTTCTATAGGCAAATAAAATACTGGGGAGTAATTGGTCCCAATTTGATTCATTGTTCTGCAAACTTTTAGCAAGGGCTCTGCATAAAGTTCCATTGAATCTTTCTGTTAATCCATTTGTCTGGGGGTGATAAGCAGAAGCAAGTTTATGTCGAAATCCAATTTCTTCTTTTATCAATTTTATAGTATCATTGACAAAATGAGATCCTCTATCTGAAAGTATTATTGAAGGGGTTCCATGTTGACAAATAATTGTTTCATACAAGAATTGTGCTGTTTCTTTTGCGGTGGCTTCTTTTACTGCTTTAGCTTCTGGCCACTTAGTGAAATAATCTACGGCTACTAATATATATTTATTTCCATCTGGTGTAGGATTTAATGGACCTACATAATCTATTCCTATTTGATAAAAAGGTTGAACTACTGGTATTGATTGTGTTAACTGTATCCTTAGAGGTTTTCCAAATCTTTGACAGCTATCACATGATTGAATATATTCTTTAATATCTTTTCCCATGTAAGGCCAATAGTATCGTTCGATTGCCTTTTCTATTGTTTTCTTTATGCCAAAGTGTCCTGCCAAAGGGGAGGAATGTAAATTGTATAATATCTTTTCTCTGTCCTGCAGAGTAATTACTCGAAGGGGTTGTTCTGGTTTCTGTCTGTTCTTTCTAAATAAAATGCCATTTTCTACTGTATACTGTATTGCTTTTCTTGCCAAATTTTGTTTTTCTTGAGGGGTGGAGTTATCAGGATAATTATGTCTAAGTAAGTAATCAATAAATTCATTATACGCTTTCAAGTCCATTTGACTTGTGTGGTTTTAATATATATATAAGGGGATTAATATAAGAAAGAAAGTAAGCTATCTACTAGGCTAGTTTCTAATCTTGTGAGCGCATCTGCATTTGTATGATCACTTCCTTTTCTTTTAATAATAGTGTAAGGGTCATATTCTGACAAATGAATTATCCATCTGGCGAGTCGTCCTTTAGGTTGTTTGTGTTTCTTTAACCAAGGTATAGCTTCATGATCTGTCACTATACTGAATTCATGTCCTTGTAGAAAATGATGAAAGTACTTGGTGGCCCAAATAATGGCAAGGCATTCCTTCTCAGTCACCGTATAATTTCGTTCGGCGTCATTTAGTATTCGGCTGGCATAAGCAATAACATGTTCTCTTTTGTTGTCATCTACTTGAGCTAGGACAGCTCCAACAGTATAATCAGAGGCATCAGTATGTAAAATAAAAGGTCTGGCAAAATCGGGATAAATTACAATGGGTTGTGTCGTTAAACAGGTTCTCAAATGTTCAAAGGCTGCTTGGCAAGTATCCGTCCAGTGGAAGGTTTCATTTTGTTTTGTTAAGTCATACAAAGGTTTAGCAATTTTGGAGAAATCCTTGATAAATCTTCTATAATATGAGGCAAGTCCTAGAAAAGATCTTACTTTTTGTTTGGTATTTGGTTGTGGACATTCTTTGATTTTCTCAACCAAAGTTGGGTTGGGTTTTATTCCTTCTTCTGAGACCATATGTCCCAAGAAAAGTATCTGTTTTCTAAAGAAATCACACTTATCAGGATTTAACTTTAGTCCTGCCTTTATTAAAAGTTGTAAAACTTGTTCAAGATGAGCACAATGATCTTCAAGTGATTTGGAATAGATGATAATATCATCCATGTACACTAGAGCAAACTTCCAAGTGATGTCATAGAACACATTATCCATCAACCTTTGGAAAGTAGCGGGAGCATTCATTAAACCGAAGGGCATTACTGTAAATTCATAAGTTCCAAATTTAGTGCTGAAGGCAGTCTTCTCTTGGTCCTGAGCATTCATTGCAACTTGCCAGAATCCAGAAGTCAAGTCTAAAGTTGAAAAGTATCGACAGTGAGCGAGAGCATCTAGCATATCAGAGATTTTTGGGAGTGAATATGCATCTGGTTTTGTCACTTTATTCAGTTGTCGGTAATCTACCACCAGTCTTAATTTTCCATTTGCCTTTCCAACTACCAAGGCAGGTGAAGTCCATGGGCTATGTGAAGGTACAATAAGTCCTTGTTGTTTAAGGCGTTCTATTTCTTCCTTTATAAAAGACTCGTGTTTGGGGGACATCCTGTAATAATGTTGTTTTATTTCTCTTGCATCACCTGTATCAATGTGATGTGTGACTATGTTAGTACGGCCTAATTGAGTTATGTCTTTGGCTACTGCTTGTGGATATTTCTCCAAGATGTCTTGAACAATGAAATTATATTCATTTTGGNGTTTTCTAAAGAAATCACACTTATCAGGATTTAACTTTAGTCCTGCCTTTATTAAAAGTTGTAAAACTTGTTCAAGATGAGCACAATGATCTTCAAGTGATTTGGAATAGATGATAATATCATCCATGTACACTAGAGCAAACTTCCAAGTGATGTCATAGAACACATTATCCATCAACCTTTGGAAAGTAGCGGGAGCATTCATTAAACCGAAGGGCATTACTGTAAATTCATAAGTTCCAAATTTAGTGCTGAAGGCAGTCTTCTCTTGGTCCTGAGCATTCATTGCAACTTGCCAGAATCCAGAAGTCAAGTCTAAAGTTGAAAAGTATCGACAGTGAGCGAGAGCATCTAGCATATCAGAGATTTTTGGGAGTGAATATGCATCTGGTTTTGTCACTTTATTCAGTTGTCGGTAATCTACCACCAGTCTTAATTTTCCATTTGCCTTTCCAACTACCAAGGCAGGTGAAGTCCATGGGCTATGTGAAGGTACAATAAGTCCTTGTTGTTTAAGGCGTTCTATTTCTTCCTTTATAAAAGACTCGTGTTTGGGGGACATCCTGTAATAATGTTGTTTTATTTCTCTTGCATCACCTGTATCAATGTGATGTGTGACTATGTTAGTACGGCCTAATTGAGTTATGTCTTTGGCTACTGCTAGTGGATATTTCTCCAAGATGTCTTGAACAATGAAATTATATTCATTTTGGGCTAATTCTTCCGCTCCTCCAGATACTAATAAGGATTGGGCATTGCGGATTTCTTGTATAGGGATTGTTTGGATAGTTTCCCATCGAGAATATTCATTGTAACAATCTGCACATCTGTCACTTCCTGTATGTAAGTGTTTTTGGCACCAACAATTTTTATCAGGTCCTTCAAACCAATGTTTTATCTGATGTCTATACTTCTGATTTGTTAGCCAAGGATTAAATTGACGGTTCATGTAATCATATTCTTGCCATGTAAAAGTTTCATGGTCTATCTCAATTCCCCAAGGGGTAAATTTATAGAAGTGTTGATCAGGACTTTCCTCTTCATTCATGACTAATACTAAATTTGTATTGTCTTCATCTTCTTCTTCATCATCATCTTCATAATCTTCCTCATCAGATTCTTCCTCTTCATTTTCTTCTTGAATTGGTAAGGGTGCAGTAGAATTTCTGCAGGAAACTTGCGCTCTTCTGTTACCATCAGATATTGTTACTTGTGAATCTTTGTANTAGTTAATTACTGCATTTGCTTTTCGTAACCAGTCTGTTCCCAATACCAAGGTGTAGGATTGTGTATCAATTACTTCCATATCTGTGAATACTACTACATCTCCAATATGTACAGCTATATTGTCTATTATTCCCAAACTGGATTTTCTATTTCCATGTATTCCTGTGATCATTCTATTTGATTGTCGACTTGGTTTCTTTTCTAAATGATCAAGAAATTTCTTAGACATTATACTGGCAGAAGAACCGCTATCCAGGATAATATCTACAGTCCATCCTCCTACTTGTCCTTTACAAATCATAGGAGTGTTACTATAAGAGGCACTTTGTGCTTTGACTTCTTCCTTTTCATCTTTAGGTTTAGGTGGTCTTTTTCTTCTTGGGGTTATGGCTTTTCTTAATTCATTTTTATATTTAGGTATACTGGCCAATTGTCCTAAAGTGATATTGGATTTGCAATGTAATAGATCTTCTACTATTGAGTAAGGCATTGTCTTTTGGTCTATCAGGGGTAATTCAGCCCAAGTTAGTTTTTGTCTTCCTTTTTTCTCTTCTGCTTGTCCTTCTGTAGCCTTTCGTTTTCCTTTCTTTCCGGTAGTTTTACTTTCTTCTGATTTATTTGGTATAAGCACATCTTCTACTTCCATTTCATTTGTATTTCTTTGACCAAATATTCTTTGTTGCGGTTTGCCATGTTGAGATTCTTCTCCTGTAAATGAGGGGATTTTATCATCAGTCGTACTCCCACCCTCTTGGGGTACGCTTAATAGTTTAAATGCGGTACAGGGAAAACTTGTTCCTCTATCTGGGTAGTATCATTATCTTGCATTCCTACCAACACTTGCTGGTTATTATTTTGTAAAGGTTGTTGAACAGGGACTACAGGGATATTGCGATTTTGTTGCATTTGTGGTACTTGTTGCTGAGGAACTGAAGGTACTTGCATTTGGTACACTTGCTGCTGTGGTTGTTGATAAGGTTGTTGCTGCGCAAACAAATGTGCTGCATACATATTATTATTATTATTCTGATTTACTGGTACTTGGTTATTTATTTGCGGTGGTATATTTTGATTATTAATTGGAGCA
>PQFF01000127.1:288148-313175 GCA_003547095.1 Diversispora epigaea
TCTGTTCCCAATACCAAGGTGTAGGATTGTGTATCAATTACTTCCATATCTGTGAATACTACTACATCTCCAATATGTACAGCTATATTGTCTATTATTCCCAAACTGGATTTTCTATTTCCATGTATTCCTGTGATCATTCTATTTGATTGTCGACTTGGTTTCTTTTCTAAATGATCAAGAAATTTCTTAGACATTATACTGGCAGAAGAACCGCTATCCAGGATAATATCTACAGTCCATCCTCCTACTTGTCCTTTACAAATCATAGGAGTGTTACTATAAGAGGCACTTTGTGCTTTGACTTCTTCCTTTTCATCTTTAGGTTTAGGTGGTCTTTTTCTTCTTGGGGTTATGGCTTTTCTTAATTCATTTTTATATTTAGGTATACTGGCCAATTGTCCTAAAGTGATATTGGATTTGCAATGTAATAGATCTTCTACTATTGAGTAAGGCATTGTCTTTTGGTCTATCAGGGGTAATTCAGCCCAAGTTAGTTTTTGTCTTCCTTTTTTCTCTTCTGCTTGTCCTTCTGTAGCCTTTCGTTTTCCTTTCTTTCCGGTAGTTTTACTTTCTTCTGATTTATTTGGTATAAGCACATCTTCTACTTCCATTTCATTTGTATTTCTTTGACCAAATATTCTTTGTTGCGGTTTGCCATGTTGAGATTCTTCTCCTGTAAATGAGGGGATTTTATCATCAGTCGTACTCCCACCCTCTTGGGGTACGCTTAATAGTTTAAATGCGGTACAGGGAAAACTTGTTCCTCTATCTGGGTAGTATCATTATCTTGCATTCCTACCAACACTTGCTGGTTATTATTTTGTAAAGGTTGTTGAACAGGGACTACAGGGATATTGCGATTTTGTTGCATTTGTGGTACTTGTTGCTGAGGAACTGAAGGTACTTGCATTTGGTACACTTGCTGCTGTGGTTGTTGATAAGGTTGTTGCTGCGCAAACAAATGTGCTGCATACATATTATTATTATTATTCTGATTTACTGGTACTTGGTTATTTACTTGCGGTGGTATATTTTGATTATTAATTGGAGCAATTCCTTGCATAATGTCCAATTTGATTACATTTGTAACAAGTTACTGGTCTTCTTTGTTGTCTATTGTTTCCATTGTTGTTACCAAAGTTATTATTATTATTTGGTCGGTTAGGTTGAGAGGGTTGATTTGTGACTCCTATATTACTGCTTCCCTGGTTCAGGTTAAGATTTCCTAATGCTTGGAGGATTGGGGCTAATGCATTATTTACAGCATTTTCAACAGAATTTTGCATTGGAGTTTGTTGAGGAAATTGATTATGAGTGGGTACAGAATTATATCCTGTTCCATACATTCCTGCAAAAATTTCAGGATGTGTTAAATTATTTTCTTCCAATTGTCTGGCAGCTTCTATGGTTTGTTCTAGAGTAATATTATGTTGAAAGGCCAATTGTGGTCGGATTTGGAAGGCAATTTCTTTTCTTAATCCTTTAGTAAAATTATAAATTCGGTCAGATTCTGACCAATTATTATCATAATCAATTCTTCTAATTAATTTCTTTATTGCTTGAGCATACTGGTCAATGGATTCTGTTGGTCCTTGCATTCTGTTATTTAATTCAGAGCGCCATTGGAGAACTCTGTTTGGAGTTCTAAACTTGTGTAAAAAGTGTTGTACAAAAGGACGGTTGTTGCGAGTTTGCCAGGATTGAATTGACCTCGCGTAGCTTCAAAAGAGGTGAACCATGTTTGTGCTTCGTTCAATAAATATCCTTGAACTGTATTTATTTTATAAGCATTATCGTAGTTATTTATTTGGGCACATCTTTCAAATTCTTCCAACCATTCTACTGGATCTTGGACTCCTCCATGAAATTGGGGCATTGGAATTATGTTCCTTATTTCCATCCTATCTCCTAATCGATTTAGGGCTGCAACTAATTGCTGGGTTACTTGAGGGTTTGCCATTATATAAAAATACTACTTTAATAAACTAATAAATATATAATAAGGGGTATATTATGTTATTACTATGTTAATTAAATATAAATAATACTAATAAATATTTGAGATATGAAAGAGGTGAAAATAAAAGAAGCTATAACTAATAAGATAAAGATGAATATAAATTGAGTAATTCTAAGTCTTCAAGTACTTTTAAACAATTATCTCTTATTTGGAATAAAAGGTTAAGTTGTTTTCTAATATATTGTAACTCTTTAAGTTGGGATGTATTAAAACTAGAAGTTTTTTGAACTATTTCTCTAACTTTACTACTATAAACTTCTGCTAATTCACTAATTAATTTATTTAATTCTTCTGATTGAATCATAAATAGGAAATGTATATGCGAAAGAAAATAATAAAAAATAAAAATAAAATTCTTTAAAGTTAAACTATATAAAATTAAACTAATTTATTCACAACCTCACAGGAGGCACCAATTTGTCGCGTGCCCTTTACGACAATGTTCTGAAGGTTAAAGAATTTTTCCTAACAAAAACTATCCTACAAGTTAAGTAATATCGTGCTGCTTCAGGAGATCCTCTTGATCAATCCACAGCAAATTACAAAGTTAGGTAAGAGAGGCAAAGGTGAGTGAGTTCTTTATTGTGACGGGGTCTTTTACACGCCAAGTTAGTTTGTATTACTTGTGCAAAGCGTATATGTAAAAGGTTTAAACAGCGATAAAATATACAAAGGTTTCAATAAAATGATAACTTTATTAAATAATAATGCAGGATAATATATATATAAAGATAATAAATAAGGATAAATAATATAAAGAATTTAAGAAAATAAAATAGAATAAGAATTAAAAGAACTAAGGAATTAAAAGACTTATAAAACTAAAGGTAAATTATAAACTGAACTGAACTCTAACTTCGAANGTTAAGTTGTTTTCTAATATATTGTAACTCTTTAAGTTGGGATGTATTAAAACTAGAAGTTTTTTGAACTATTTCTCTAACTTTACTACTATAAACTTCTGCTAATTCACTAATTAATTTATTTAATTCTTCTGATTGAATCATAAATAGGAAATGTATATGCGAAAGAAAATAATAAAAAATAAAAATAAAATTCTTTAAAGTTAAACTATATAAAATTAAACTAATTTATTCACAACCTCACAGGAGGCACCAATTTGTCGCGTGCCCTTTACGACAATGTTCTGAAGGTTAAAGAATTTTTCCTAACAAAAACTATCCTACAAGTTAAGTAATATCGTGCTGCTTCAGGAGATCCTCTTGATCAATCCACAGCAAATTACAAAGTTAGGTAAGAGAGGCAAAGGTGAGTGAGTTCTTTATTGTGACGGGGTCTTTTACACGCCAAGTTAGTTTGTATTACTTGTGCAAAGCGTATATGTAAAAGGTTTAAACAGCGATAAAATATACAAAGGTTTCAATAAAATGATAACTTTATTAAATAATAATGCAGGATAATATATATATAAAGATAATAAATAAGGATAAATAATATAAAGAATTTAAGAAAATAAAATAGAATAAGAATTAAAAGAACTAAGGAATTAAAAGACTTATAAAACTAAAGGTAAATTATAAACTGAACTGAACTCTAACTTCGAATTTCTGTCGAACTTAATCTAAAAAGGACCTGTATTTATATCTTTTCAGACACTTCCTGCGTCACAGATAACCTTACCATTCCTTCCTTTAGATTGGTTCTTTTCCTAATAACACAATTACAAGTATTTACCTGAGTATTTCCCTAGGTATCGTACCTGGGTATATACCTAGGTAAATTCATAGTGATAATCCTTCAAATGTAGTACTTACTAATTGGTACTACTGATCTACTCTATTTATAAATTCAAAGGTAATACATATAAGAATAAATATATAACTAAATAATAATAAATACTAATAAATATCAATGCATGGTGTCACAGTGTTTTCAACGTTAGTTTCGATAGTTCTCCTAATTCCGTATATTAATTTTGTTTATTAGTAGCTTCAGTTCCTTTGTAGCCATTATCTTTGCCTAGTCGTGCTAGTAACATTGATTCCACGAAGAGCTTCACATGGAGGCTAACTGTTTCGTTTCAAAGTTTATTAACATTCAATTCCTTTACGCTAGAAGGCACCATGTTTGTCACCTGCCTTTTTGGTAAAGACATAATTCTAAGGGTGACTTTACGGTTCTTTTAGGAGTTTATAGTCCTTCCCCGATAAGTACAAGACTGTTGATTAGAAGACACCACTGATTCAATTATTTTAGAAAGGGAATCAGACCTTTCGTTGACTATTTATCAGTTATTTTATAATTTTATATCCAAGTTTCCTTTATTCGTCGTTCGGTTATTTCTTTCCATTTATCATTTCATTACTTCGTTAAGTTGTCCTTAGATTCCTTTATTCGCAAGATCTTCATTCGGTATCCTGACTTCTCTTCAATGTTTTGTGTCTTTATTAGTACAGGGTTTATTATCTTTAAGATAATAATATTCGCCATTTACAGTCGACGTTAATGTTTCGATTTCTTCTATATTTCCATGTTATTATCCAAGAGTTCCAGGTTATATTAATATCATTAACTCAAGAATTATAATGTTATACAATTAAGCAATCAAGCAATAAATCTCATAACATCAATAATCTTTTCATTAATTAATTATAATATTAGATTATTTATTCCAGAAATTCAGGATTTATTTAATAAAGTATTTTATTAAATAAACATTTTCAACATTTTATTTGCAGGTTAATTTTTATAAGTTATTTTTTAGAGTTTGAATTATTAAAATTTTATTATAAGACAATTTTCATTTCTTACAAAATTCTACAACTCAGAACTGTTGAAACTAAGTCGAATACATTCTCTTTTTATAACTTTTTAGGCTACTGTGCCATTACTGTGCCTTACTGTGCACTAATACTATTGGCTAATATATCTACTATATAATTTGCTAAATATAGAATATATATGTTATACTAATAATTAATACTAATAAATACTATGTAATAATAATTAATACTAAGTAATACTAATTAATGATAAATGCTAATAATTATATAATATTTGTGTAACTATATCACGTGAACATGTAACTTGTGTTACTATAATTTGTGTGACTAAAACTATTTGACTTGTTAAAATACATGTTAATAAATATTGTTAATCGTTATTAATTATTGTTAAATGTTACTAATTATTAAATAAGATTATTATATTGATATTAATATTTCCGTTAATATATAATAATTCCTATTAAAATACAGGGTTAATTAATATTATGGTCATGTGTTTTAGTATATTTTGACCATGGTAATTCTCTCTGGTAACAACGTAAAGTAAGTATTTTTTTATTTTTTTTATAATTCTTTTTTAAAATATTTTTTTTTAAAAAATAAATAAAAATATACTTACCTTTCTCCTTCCCTCTCTATAATTAGGTGTGGGTTCGTGAGGATGTCCGTGGAAGTTGAAATGGGTTTCATGGATCCGTGAGAATGTAGGATAAGTATTTTTTTATTTTTTTTTATAATTCTTTTTTTAAAATATATATATTTTTTTTAAAAAAATAAATAAAATATACTTACCTTTCTCCTTTCCTCTCTAGAATTAGGCTCGTGGGTTCGTGAGGATGTCCGTGGAAGTCGAAATGGGCTTCGCGAACCCGGGGAGATGTAGAATAAGTATTTTTTTATTTTTTTTTTATAATTCTTTTTTAAAATTTTTTTTTTTTTAAAAAATAAATAAAAATATACTTACCTTTCTCCTTCCCTCTCTATAATTAGGCTCGTGGGTTTGTGAGGATGTTTGTGAAAGCTGAAATGGGCTTCGTGCACCCGGAGGGACATAGGGTAAGTATTTTTTTATTTTTTTTTATAATTATTTTTTTAAAATATATTTTTTTTTTTAAAAAATGAATAAAAATATACTTACCTTTCTCCTTCCCTCTCTAAAATTAGGCTTGTAGGTTCATGAGGATATCCGTGGAAATCGAAATGGGCTTTGCAGACCTGGGGGATATACGGTAAGTATTTTTTTTTTTTTTAATTCTTTTTTTTAAATTATTTTTTTTTTAAAAAATAAATAAAAATATATTTACCTTTCTCCTTCCCTTTCTAGAATTATGCTTGTGGGTTCGTGGGGATGTCCGTGGAAGTCGAAATGGGCTTTGTGAACCCACGTGAATGGTATGATAGGTTTCATAAGCTTGTGAGAACATATATTAAGTATTTATTATTTTTATTATTATTATTATTATTATTATTATTTTTTTTTTTTTTTGTTCCAGCGAGGCCTTGCCTCAAATTTTATTAATTAAAAAAAAGAAAGTTTCTTAATAAAATAAGATACATGACTTATTTTAATAACTATTTTTACAAAGATGAGACTCAGACTAACCCAAAGGGACGTGCCTGCAACCTACTGCCTGACAATAACAATTGCCCTCAGCATGTTAAGGCCCTGCTGAACAACCTATTTTATACAACCAACTCCAATTATAACTATCTATAATCATATAATTATATATATATTTATTAAGTATGGAAAGATAATTATTCTTACTCCTATTTCTAATGGATAAATAGATGTTATTTTTTGTTTTGTTTATACTTTTGTTAGTAATATTAGAATCGCAATCACCACTCTCAACCAAATCCCCATGGTTTTTCACAGACAATACATCCGTATCGGATGTTTGTTGACAACATTTCTGTTTTTTCCTGTCATTTCCAATTCCGACATTACGTTCCCATTCTCTAACCAGAGAACACCTTTCTTTCCATATGTTTTCATAGATAAAAAGTTTAAATTGGTTCATAACTTCATCCATCACTTGATCTGCAATTTCCTTTGTAATCACTTTCTATAGTACTACTTTGTACAGTTTGCATGGAATAAAACCCAAGATTACATCTATAAAGGAAAGATGGTTCAAATCACATGTTGTAAACTTAGTAGGGATGTTGAGATCTTCAATATTTATTAATTCATTTTTAAAGTCTTTACAGGAATCTCCGCAAGACACTGCTGTAGTTTTGTTAACAATTAACTGAAACAGTTTGTTTCTACAAGTATATATATCAATTTTGTTCTTTGTGCATGTGAAAATATGGGATTGAGTTTCTTCCTCCAACAGGCATCGAGGACAAATGTTTGTATGATAAACTAGAGGAAAACGGTCTTGTAACTTCTCAAGCGAGGGTAATTCATTATTTAACATTTTAACATTAAATGCCCTCTTTCTTGTATCTTTGTTGTCTATAATGTTATGTGAGATATCAGAAAGCATTGTTGTGCGCCATGTAGATTCCCACTGAATATTTTTGCTTTTATACTCCGAAATTAAAGACATATTTCTATTGAGAAGTCGCCATTTACACTGGTCGAATGAACAAAAATCGGAATCCTATTGATGGCGGAAATATGCATAAATCGGACATCCTATTTGTGAAAATTCATAAATCGGAAATTCCTATTTATAAATCAGAAAAAATCGACTGCCTATATTTAATAAATCTTAGCAAATTTAGCCATCAATCGGAATCCTATTCATGATAAAACCGTCCTATTTTTTTCCATTCGACCAGTGTTAATTGAGTATTTAGCCTTCCCCATTTGTTTCGTAAAATTGCGTATTGGTTCTTCAATTAATTCAGAATTCCAGCAGCCAATAGCATTCACTGAAGATAATAGTTGCAAATTTGAAGTGCAAGCTGGTTCGTGACAACCTTCTTTCGCGAGTGTATCTGCAATTTCATTGTATGTGATTCCTGAATGAGCCTTGACCTTCTCCAAACGCAAAATTAGGGACTGGGCATTTGCAATTTCCTCAATTGCACAAAGGATCGTCCAATTTTTAAGTTTTTTACGTGCCTTTCGTGGGTTAACTGAAGCAAGTGATAGCGCGTCAATGGCAGCCTGACTGTCAGTAAATATACACAGGCGTGATCCTTTCGGAGTAGCATACACTGCCATCAATATGGCAAAGAGTTCAGCTCTGGTTGACGAAATAAACTTTTCTACTTTTCCCTTAAACCTAAAATTTCTATGTTGTTCATTAAATGCATACCATCCACAACTCATAATGGAGGTATTATTATTATTATTATTATTATTATTATTATTATATTTTACTTATCTTTTTTTTCACTTTTAACATATAGGCTTGTATAATATAACACTAGTCAAATGGAAAAAAATAGGATGGTTTTATTATGAATAAGATTCTGATTGATGGCTAAATTTGCTAAGATTTATTAAATATAGGCAGTCGATTTTTTCCAATTTATAAATAGGAATTTCCGATTTATCAATTTTCACAAATAGGATGTCCGATTTATGCATATTTGCGCCATCAATAGGATTCTGATTTTTGTTCATTCAACCAGTATAAGTTAGTTCTGCATTGTTACTATTTTTTTATTTATTCTTTTTTTATTTATTATTATTTATTATTTATTATTCTTTTTCTTTATTCTTATTCTGTTATTATTATTTAGGTTTGTATTATAGGTTAGTTTGCACAATGTGGGTGGTTTTGCAATATAACTTATATGTTAATAAATACATGAAAGTATATATACATAAATATAACCATGAATATACATGTAAAGATTCGTACTGTCAATATATTAAATAAATAAAATAATTTAATATTTATAATGTGTAACATCTAACAAGAGATAATCAATCTGTAATTTTTTTTTAATCCCGTCTCTTTAATCCATTTCTTTAATTCATTTCTTTAATCCATCCATCTTTTTAATCCATTTCTTTAACCTTTAATTTGTTTTTTAAATATGATTGATAGTGAGGATGAACTTTTGATTTCAACATCTAACAGAAAACGTCACGGATGTCCTAAAAATGAAGTCTGGCAGCACTTTAACACTATCCCAGCTGATTCAACAAATGGAAAAAAAGATTTACATTCTGGGGCAGCATGAAATTTTGCAAACAAAAATGGTCTCGTGGAAAAACCTCTGAAATGATAGCACATCTTGCTCTACAATGTCCAAAATCACCACCACCAGAAGTTCGTGCTTTATATCTTGAAATATTAAATAATGGATCATTTGATGATAATGATGATGATAATTCTTCTAAATGATCAAAACCATATAAGCAATCAAAAATTACAAATCATATAGAATGATTAACAGTTACAGATGATAAGCAAAGAAGATGTTCTAGAGCACTTACCAAATTTTTTGTTACTTGTGGGGTCCCTTTGTGGATTGTAGAAAATCCTTTTTTTATTGATTATTCAAAAGAATTATGTCCAGGTTTTCGAGTTCCTAAAAGAACAATTCTATCTACTACTATGATTAATGTAGAAACTGCTACTGTTATAGCTGAAATGAAAAAGAAACTTTCTAATGAGACAAATTTAACTTTAGATATTGTTTTATTTGATTTTTTAATTAATTAAATAATTAATAATAATTAATAATTTAAATTTTAATTATATAAATAACAATTCTAATATTTTAGGTTNTGATGATAATTCTTCTAAATGATCAAAACCATATAAGCAATCAAAAATTACAAATCATATAGAATGATTAACAGTTACAGATGATAAGCAAAGAAGATGTTCTAGAGCACTTACCAAATTTTTTGTTACTTGTGGGGTCCCTTTGTGGATTGTAGAAAATCCTTTTTTTATTGATTATTCAAAAGAATTATGTCCAGGTTTTCGAGTTCCTAAAAGAACAATTCTATCTACTACTATGATTAATGTAGAAACTGCTACTGTTATAGCTGAAATGAAAAAGAAACTTTCTAATGAGACAAATTTAACTTTAGATATTGTTTTATTTGATTTTTTAATTAATTAAATAATTAATAATAATTAATAATTTAAATTTTAATTATATAAATAACAATTCTAATATTTTAGGTTTAGATGGATGGACTTCTCCAACTGGCCAATCTTTATATATTTTTTTAATTATGACAAGTGATGGAAAAGAAAATATACATTCTTTAAAGAATTTTTCTAAAAATTCTCATACAGGAGAATTTTTAAAAAATGAAATTATTAAAGTTATTGAAGAAGTAGGTGCTGAGAAATTTTGTTCTATAGTATCAGATCATGCTTCAAATGTAGTTCTAGCAAAGAATTTAGTGTCAACAAAATATCTACATATTTTTCCAATCCGATGTATTGCACATCATATTAATTTATTATCAAGTGACATCATAAAACTTAATTGGGCTTCAAATATTATCACATGTTGTAAAAAAATTGTAACCTTTTTTAAACAATCTCATGCTGGTGGGGCTATTCTCCAACAAGATATTGTTGAAAATATGATCAAAGGTGGTGGATTGAAAAAATATGTTATAACAAGATGGACTACAGCATATGATTGTACAGATTCAATTATAAGATGTAAAAATGCTTTAAAACAGGTAATAATATATTTCAAATTAATCTTTTAATTAAATTTAATTTATATTAATTTAATTTTATTATAATTAATTTTAATTTAACTTTTATTATAATTAATTTTAAAGATTTTAGAAAATGAACCACAATTATTAAATCTTGAAATAATTTCAATTTTATGAAAGCAAATTTTTTTTAGAAATGTTAAAGATTTGAGAACAATATTATTACCTATTAAAAAGGCAATAATAAATCTTGAACATAAATCAACAACTTTAGCTGACTGTTTTATCAATCTTGTAATTATGGCAACAGCTATTAAAGAATTGTCACAAACAAGTAATCAAAATTTTTCTAAAGAATGTCAAAATGTTTTTGATAAAAGATGGAAAGAATTTAATTTTAATTATTACTCTTGGCTTATTTTTTACATCCTAAATATAGAGGTATTTATATTATTTTTTTTAAATATTATTTTAAATTTTAAATTAAATAAATATTTACTTATTCATTAATAATTTAGATACTGGTTTACAAATAAATACTTTTCGTATTATATATGAAAAAGCTTTATCAATATGGAAATTATTGGGAGGAAGGGAAAAATCTGCTAATGAATTAATTGTACAAATTTCAAACTATTCTTTAAAAAGTAAACCATGTGATTTTGAATTTGTAACTGGAATTCATACAGTAAAAAATTGCTGGCTTTGTGCAAATAACAAAATAATCATATTCAAAAACTTGCTCTTTTAATGGCATCAATTGTACCAAGTAATGCAAGTTGTGAAAGATATTTTTCAGTATTGGGTTGGTATATAAATAAACGATGAACAAGGTAATTTTATTTGAAATTTTTTTATAATTTTATAATATTTAATTATTTAATTAATATTAATAAATTTTTTAATTTTAGTTTAAATTGTTCACTTTTACAAAATATGTTACAAATGCATGCATATTATGTTTCAAATATTTCAAATGAAATTAAACATGCATACAAGGAGTTAAATGATGAAGGATTTGAAGATGCAGTTACCAAAACAACTTTTCCATTTGATGATGAAATTTTTGATGAAAATGATGATGAATTAGAAAATAATCAATTTGAAAATAATGAAGGTGAAAATCAAATATCAAATTCTCAAAATTTTGATTCATTTTTTAATGTTACTGATATTGAACTTTGATGAGTTCTTGAAATTGAAGTAACTGTTGAGATACCTTTATCAACAGAATATACTGATTCTGGTGAACAGGATTTTAATATTGAATCAATAATAAATAAATCATTGGAAAGATATGAATCTGATATAAATAATATTACAGAATAATAATAATAATTATAATAATAATAATAATAATAATAATTATAATATAATAATAATAATAATAATNTGAAAATGATGATGAATTAGAAAATAATCAATTTGAAAATGATGATGAATTAGAAAATAATCAATTTGAAAATAATGAAGGTGAAAATCAAATATCAAATTCTCAAAATTTTGATTCATTTTTTAATGTTACTGATATTGAACTTTGATGAGTTCTTGAAATTGAAGTAACTGTTGAGATACCTTTATCAACAGAATATACTGATTCTGGTGAACAGGATTTTAATATTGAATCAATAATAAATAAATCATTGGAAAGATATGAATCTGATATAAATAATATTACAGAATAATAATAATAATTATAATAATAATAATAATAATAATAATTATAATATAATAATAATAATAATAATTATAATTATAATATAATAATAATAATAATAATAATAAAAATTTGTGGCGAGGCCTCGCTGAAACAAAAAAAAAAAATAATAATAATAATAATTATAATATAATAATAATATACTTGGAATTTAATTACAATACAAATAAAAAAAATAAAATAAAATATAAAATTATTTTTTGTTAACTATTGTCATAGTGTCAAGACAATCAAGTTTAAAAGTTATGAGATGCACTTTGTGATATGATCAATTTGTTTCTTTAACAATCATTATTTATTGTGTAACTTTATAAAATACTTTATAAATTATAAATCAGAAATAACTTATCATGATTTATATATATATAATATTTTATTTAATAAGTAAATATTAAAAATAGTACTAAATAACTTTAAAGCTAGGAATAATGTACATCTTCTGCAAAAATTTTAGACCTATATCTTCGAAATTGAGTATATTGTTAATGGTTATAGTTTGAACAGCAAAAAAAATTTAAATAATAATTATTCACTCAATTTTTAAAATATAGATCTGAAATTTTTACGGAAGATGTATATTATTTTCATCTTTAAGGTTATTTAGTACTATTTTTGACATTTTCTTATTAAAATGAAAAGCTTTATTTGTATAAACAATGATAAATTATTTTTAAGTTGTAATAAATATTTTTATAGTAATTATTAAAAAAACAAATTAATTGTACCATGTGTATCTCTTAACTTTTAAACTTGATATAGCATCTTGGCACTATGACAATAGTCCCTTTACTAATTGAAAAAACAAAAAATGATATTTTAAAAATTTTTATAATCTTTTATATTAACTACTTTTAATTCTATTACATTAATTTAAATATTTTTTTTTATCCTCAAATATTTGGAATGCCAAAAATAATTTGGGATGCCAAAAATAATTTGGGATGCCAAAATTAATTTGGGATGCCAAAAATAATTTGGAATGCCAATTTGGGATGCCAAAAATAATTTGGGATGCCAAAAATAATTTGGGGTGCCAAAAATAATTTGGATTTGGGATTTGGGATTGGGATTTGGGATTTGGGTTAAATCTTACTCTCTTACTTTGTATATTTTGTGTTCCGTCCATTTACAAAATTATACAACATTACATAATAAACTCATACGGTTAATGTACTTGCCAATTTTTTAATTGAAGTCAATTTAAATAATAAAAATCTGTTATTGAATAAATAACAAAAACCAAATCAACAGTAATTTTATACAAAATTTTAAATATTACATTAAACAATAAATTATGCATTAATTAATATTTAAATTGTATTACCAATAAATGAAATAGTCAAAAAATTAAATGGAATGAAAAACTAAAAAGTGTTCTAGAAAAGTCATATTATTCTCTAGACACCAATATTTATAAAAAAATTACTGAGCAAGAAAAATATCGAAAAGATTTTGTTGAAAATGATTCAACTCTCACAAAATATGAAAAGAAATTTTTATTCAAAGAATTACAGAGAACATATGATACAATAAGAATCGGAAATAAATCTGTAGAAAAACAACAATGCAATAATTGTCAGAATTGGCATCAAGCAATCCAATATTGTGAATTTTGTATTCGCAAATATTAAGAAAATATTTCTGAAAATTGGACATCTGGAAATAATGAAATTGATAAATTAATTCAAGAATGCCAGCAAAAAACTATAGCACCCGGTGTTGTAATTGAATGGATTGAATATGATCAATTTGAGAATATAGAACATCTGGCAGAAGGAGGATGTGCTACCGTTTATACAGCAATTTTGAAAGATGGATGCTATTATAAATGGAATTCTGAAAGACAAACATTGGAAAGATTTGAAAGACAAAAGATTGTTTTGAAAAGATTGAATAACTCAAATAATAACAATGTGCATTGGTTTCAAGAAGTAAGTTAAATTATTATTGCACTAATTATCTTCTGTTTGATATTTCAGAAACATTAATTACATAATTACTTAAAATTGTTAGGTGAAATTAAGTTTCACACTTGATAAAACTTCTTTATTTCTTGCTGCATGTTATGGACTAACTAAAGATTCAACCACCCAAGATTATATGTTAGTTTTAAATTATTACCAAAATGATTTAAGACATTTTTTAGAAGATAATTATCACTCACTTACATTGTTACAAAAATATAATATTATTTATGAAATAGCATATAATTTAGATCAAATTCATAAACAAAATATAGTACATAGAGATCTGCACTCAGGAAATATTTTATATAATACACTTTGGAGAATTAGTGATTTAGGATTGAGTGGTCCAGTTGACAAACCATCAAATAGTATTTATGGGAATCTCCCATACATTGCTCCTGAAGTAATCTGCGGTAAAATTTATACGACAAAATCAGATATTTATAGTGCGGGCATATTAATGTGGGAAGTTATAACTGGTGAAACTCCCCTTGAAGATTATGATTATGAACATGACTTGGAATTAACTCTTGATATAGTTAAAGGATGTCGACCAAAGATTTATGAATATATTCCACATGAATATGTGACTTTAATGAAACAATGTTGGGATGCTAATCCTGATAATAGACCTGTTGCATATGCAATTCGGGGAAAAATGAAATCATTAATAAAGTCTTTATATAATGAAATGGATAAACAACAAGAAAATATTCGATCAAAGGATTTAAGATCAAAAATCAAAAATTTATTTAAATTAGAATCAAAAAGAGATAAAAATAATCAAGTAAGAAATATACAACTAAGCAAAAATGCAAAAAGCAAAATAAATAAAATTCGAAATAGTAAAGTATATACATTCAACATCCCAATTCAACCTAGAAACGCTGCTGATGGTAAATATATTTTATATTATTTCCTTTTCTTATTAATTTATTAATTATTTCGTCATTTGTTTATTTTAAATCATCATTCATTATTATAGAAGAACAACAAGGTAATTTAACTCAATTTATTTTGTTGGATCATTATTTAATCCACATTGAAATAATATTACTTATTTGCATATTTAGCATTTGATTCTAAACAATTGGAATTTGAAATTTCCGAAGGTAAAATTATTTTTATTTGTTTAATGAATTTGTTCGATATTTATTCATTACTTTATTCTATGATGCAATTATAGAAATGCAGCAACAGTATCTCAAAAGTTCTGCAGCCGATAATTCAAATAAATCACCTGGTAATTATATAATTCCATTATTTATTTATTTTTTTTGAATGTATAATTTAAATATTTTTAATTTTTAATTTTGCTGGTCCTTCAAATTAAGGCTCACAATTTTAAACCTCAAAATTTATTTATTTATTATTAGAACTTTATGTTTCATATTTTTTTTTTTGGTTTTTTATTATCTTTATTGAATCTATCGATATTTTTTTTTTAAAAAAAATTTTTATACTCTATTTTATGAATTTTTTTTCTTATTTCAAATAAAGTTATTTTGTTTATTTAAAAAATTTTAAATTCATGAAACCAGATTTATTTTTTTTTTAATTTTCAGAAAGATATTGCAGCCGCCTCATGAGCAGTATTGTACATTTTAAATGTCCCCGGGTTTTTTTACTGTCCCGTGTCCACGTCCACGCTGTCCCTATCCTTAACAAGCTTACCAAAGTATATTAAAACTTTATAAATATATGTAAACATTAATTCTGAACAGCTTTAATTAATGACTCAAAACGGGTTTACATTTAATAAAAAATAATTGTTCCATGGTGTCCCTGTACAATACTGTATATTTAAAAATTAAATTTTGGACAGAGAAGTTAGTTTTGTGTCTGTTTTTATATATTGTTTAGTTTCAAAATATTCTTTCTTAAAAATATTATCATACATTAATTTCCTTCAATTTTACTATCTTTTTTTTACTTTCATTATTCACTTAATTCTAAATTAAGAATTTCTCCAATACCACACATACTTCTTGTTATCAGTATTATCATTAAATCAAAACAATACGCAACTAAATGCTTATTTTTAATCAAAATGCAAATAATTATAATGCAAAATTCTGAAAATTTCCACCAATGATCCAGATGAGACCGACAAAGATCATTAATTTGACCCGATTAATAATTTTGTCAACTAATATTATTAAACTCAAAACATAAAAATTCATTGAACTTATATTAAAGTTTCTTCTGAAATTGCAAAAGAATTTAGATTCTAAAAAAAATTGTTCTAAAAAATGACATTTATATTTTTAAAAGTTATCTCAAGTCTTTTCAGAATTTAATGATAAAGGAGAATATACATAATGTTAATCTTGAAGTTACAAACTAAAAAAACCTTCATCACGTTGCACACTCTGCTGTTCATCTTACTTTAATAAAGGATTAACAAATACTTATCTCAGTAATGAAAATAATAAAATCAAAATTATTAAAAATTATTCTTAAGTATGGCTTTTAATATTAATTATTTTTATGCAATGATAAGGTATATTTGAATGATATATATATTGTGAAATATTAAATTAAATAATTTGAATAATTTTATTAAAGCAGATAATAAAGAAATAGTTAATTAAAATGTGTTTTATAATTTCCTTTCTTTTTATTCTCTCTTTTTTTTCTGTCCTTGTTGCAAATAATCAGAAGAATCTAGTCTATTTTCATTAATTTTTGTATCAAAGAATTAGAAAAAAAAAATAGGTATAAATAAGAAGTGGAAGAACTCAAGTTCTGAAAAAACCATCCTTTCCTGTATGTCTTAACGAATATTGCTAATAAATAAATCTTTAAACAAAAACTTTAAATCAATGTAATGATTCTGATAATAACAATCACAGATCAAGGAGAACATCTAAAACCAATGATCATTTGCATATACTTTTTATTTTCTTATTCAAGATTTTATTTTATTTCGCTGAAAATTCTTAATAATTTATAAGTAGCAAGTAAAAAAAATTACGGAACATCACATAAGGTGATGATCAGGATATCCAAATTTATTATGGTACTTTGCAATTAAATGTTAAAACTCTTTGGAGAAGTTTTGTTTTTATAAATTTTTTTTCTTAAATTTTTGAGCGATTCTATAAATTAAATTAATTGATATATATCATCTGTTACTTTATTTGAATATTAAGAAGCGAATCTAGATTTGAATTGGTGATCCAGAGGAAGTTGACGCTGAAAGCATCAATAATTTGGAATTATGTTAACTATATTCAGGGTTGGGAAAAATAGGTTAGTACAACAGTTAGTACAGCTAGTACACTATAATAACTAATATAAAATTTAGTACAAGTACAATATTGATTTTATCTAGTACATACAAATTTCCCAACCATGGCTATATTCTTATTGTATTTGGTTCTTTTAGTAGTATATATATATTTAGAAATATTTGCATCGATTGCATTATTCTTTTACTTTAGGTAATAAGAGAATAGATAATTAATAAATTTTATAATATTTATACATAAATAATTAGATAATTAGAATAATAAATGAAAATGATAGTTGATGTAATTTTTATGAACATTTTAATGACAATTATGAAATGATGCATAAATATTAAACAATTAACACATTAACATAAATGAAGATTTGATAACAGTGACATTTATTCTCGTTCATCGAAAAAAAATATATTTAATATAATACAAGGATAAAAGTAAGTTAATCATTTAAATAATAAATGAAATATAAATATAATTAATAGATACTAATTCTTTATAATAAATTGAAGCACTCCACATGGCTTTATTACAAGAAAATATATTGAGCACATTTGATTTAATTAATTAATATTCAAAAAGAAAGGAATTGGATATTGATGGTTTTATTCACAAAACAAAAAATTAAAATCTAAATAATCTCCAGTTTGATAAAAATATTAACTGCCAACATGTATGTTTGTAGAAATCATCACAAAATAAAAAACAGTTATCACGGTTAATGCAAGGAAAAATAATATGATATGAAAATAAAGAATAAAAGAATTTCAGTGATAGATAAATAAATTTTTTAAGGTTGAAATCGTGAACTAAGGACCAGCAATTCTGTATTCTCGATCATCTAAATTTCTTTAAAAAAATAAATTAAATTATGCAATAATTTAGAAAATGGTGGAATATGAATCATAATCATATTAATTACCTCGTGATTCATTTTAATTATTGGCTTAAGATACCGTTGTTCCATTTCCATAATTGCATCATAAAATAAACTCATTAAGTTGCATAATCATATAACAAATAAAATAATCAATTTTTTTCGAATCAAATTATGTAAAAATGCATAATTATTTTCATATTAACTAAAATAGCAAATTTACCTGAACAAAAAATTCGAACTCACCTAGTTCTTCTTGTAAAATGTACGAATAATGATTTAAATAAAAAAATTGATAAAAAATAGAAAAGGAAATATATAAACCATCAGTGGCATTTCCGGAATGTTGAATGTAAATACTTTACTATTTTGTATTCTATAGGTTTTGTTTTTTGTATTTTTACTTAATTGAGTATTCATAATAATTGATTATTTTTATCTTTCTTTGACTCCAATTTAAAGAAATTTTGGATTTGAAATTTTTAGATTGAATATTTTCTATATTGTAAAATGGATTTATTAATAATTTCATTTTTTTATAATATCAATTTCATGAAGTTATTATCAGGATTAGCTTCCCAGCATTTTTTCATTAAAGTCACGTATTCATGTCGAATATATTTATAAATCTTTGGTCGATATCCTTTGACTATATCAAGAGTTAAATCCAAATTATGTTCACAGTTATCAAATGGGTTTCACCAGTTATATCTTCCCACATTATAATGATTTTCTTGTATAAATTTCACCACAGGAACGATGTATGGGAGATTCCCATAAATACCATTAAACAAAAATAATCTATTTTTGAAATAATGCAAGTGAGTGATAATTATCTTTTAGAAAATATCTATCATAATAATTTAAAATTAAAATATATTCTTCGGTGCTTGGATCTTTAGTCAATTCGTAACATGTAGCAAGAAATAAAGAGTTATTATCAAGGGGTAAGCTTAATGTCACCTATCAAATTTTTTTCATTTACACAATTAATATTTCTGAAATAATAAACGGATTATAATAAATGCAATAATAATTTAATTTACTTATTAAAACCAATGTGCATTATTATTATTCGAGTTATTCAATTTTTTCAAAACAATCTTTGTCCGAATTCCATTTTTTAAAGAAGGCATCTTTCCAAGTTGCTGCATATATTCCCTCTGCCAGATATTCTATATTCACAAATTGATCATATCCAATCCATTCAATTACAATATTAGGTTCAATGGTTTTTTGCTGGCATTCTTGAATTAATTTATCAATTTCATTATTTCCATATGTCCAATTTTCAAAATTATTTTCTAAATATTTACGAATACAAAATTCACAATATTGGATGGCTTTATTCCAATTCTGACAATTAACGATTGTTGTTTAATTAAACACTCCTTATGTATCTGTATCATATGTTCTTTGTAATTCTTTAAATAAAAATTTCATTTAATTTTCTGTGAAAGATGACTCATTTATGAATATTGATGTCTAGAGAAGTTTAAATATAACGTTAATGAATAAATAAATAATTTATATAGAATTAACGTGGGTCATGTCTTTAATACAGTTAATAAATAAGATTATTATTTTAATTATTTACTAGTGATAAGTATATGCGCGCTGAGAATTATCTAGGAAGTAATATTAATTTAAATTTGACGACGAGTACGTTAAACCGTATGAGTATATTTGTGCATATATATTTTGTAATAAGAAAACCGAGTGACAATAAATAAAACAATTAAATAAGGTTGACAGTGAAATATAGGGTCGAATTTTATCTATTCTATATTCGGATCTGATCTGATATTTGAATTTTTAATCCGGGTTCGTATTTGATCCAACTTTTAAAATCCGAATCCATAAAAAAATACAAAATTTTTTTTTTATAACTTGAATTAACCTCCCTTTTTTTCCTTCCTCCTCTAGAATCCGTCGGATTGAACACTTAAGATCCGATCTGTGGATCAATTAGGATTCGAATATTTTTTGGGGAACCATCTATTAATATTTTTTTACAAAATAAAATACGGACATTTGTGTCCAAAATAAAAAAAAAAAAGATTTTACTTAATTCGTGTTCCGTGTAATAGTAGGATACCAATCAGTGAATGACGGCTAATATTATACAAGAATAAATTTTGTGAATAGGTTTTTCTGTTATAAAACATTGTATAAAGTTACACGAACTTAGTTGCACTTCAATAATTGTTCAAAATCATTTTTTAGAACTTTCAATTATCTGATATAGAATTTTACTATCAACCTTCGATTAAAATATTATAATTATTCGTNTTCGTATTTGATCCAACTTTTAAAATCCGAATCCATAAAAAAATACAAAATTTTTTTTTTATAACTTGAATTAACCTCCCTTTTTTTCCTTCCTCCTCTAGAATCCGTCGGATTGAACACTTAAGATCCGATCTGTGGATCAATTAGGATTCGAATATTTTTTGGGGAACCATCTATTAATATTTTTTTACAAAATAAAATACGGACATTTGTGTCCAAAATAAAAAAAAAAAAGATTTTACTTAATTCGTGTTCCGTGTAATAGTAGGATACCAATCAGTGAATGACGGCTAATATTATACAAGAATAAATTTTGTGAATAGGTTTTTCTGTTATAAAACATTGTATAAAGTTACACGAACTTAGTTGCACTTCAATAATTGTTCAAAATCATTTTTTAGAACTTTCAATTATCTGATATAGAATTTTACTATCAACCTTCGATTAAAATATTATAATTATTCGTTAAATCTTACTCTAACTTTATATATTTTGCGTCCCGTCCACGTCCATTTATAAAATTGCACAACATTACAAAATATAACTTACCGTATTGTCATTAATAAATAATTGAAATCAATTTAAATAATAAAAATCTGTTATTGAATAAATAACAAAAACCCAATCTTTGGAAATTTAATACAAAATTTTAAATATTATATTAAACAATAAATTAAATATTATAATTAATATTTAAATTGTATTACCAATAAATGAAATAGTAATGGCTACTCGAAAAATTAAATGGAATAAGAAATTAAAAAGTGTTTGGGATATAGCATATTATTCTCTAGACACCGATATTCATAAAAAAATTACTGAACAAGAAAAATATCGAAAAGATTTTATTAAAAATGATTCATCTCTCACAAAAAATGAAAAGAATTTTTTGCTTGATGAATTACAGAAAACCTATGATACATTTCGAATTGTGAATAATTCTGTAGAAAAACAACAATGCAACAATTGTCTAAATCGGCATCAAGCAATCCAATATTGTGAATTTTGTGTTCGTAAATATTTAGAAAAAAATTTTGAAAATTGGACATCTGGAAATAATGAAATTGATAAATTAATTAAAGAATGTCAGCAAAAAACAATTGCACCTAATAGTGTAATTGAATGGATTGAATATGATCAATTCGAGAATATTGAACTTCTGACAGAAGGAGGATGCGCTACTATTTACACAGCAATTTGGAAAGATGGATATTATGCTAAATGGGATCCTGAAAGAACAATATTAGAAAGATTTGGAAGACAAAAGATTGTTTTGAAAAGATTGAATAACTCAAATAATAATAATGTGCATTGGTTTCAAGAAGTAAGTTAAATTCTTATTACATTTATTATATTCCGTTTTATATTTCGGAAATGTTGACTATATAATTACAAAAATTGATAGGTGACATTAAGTTTCACACTTGATAATTCTTCTACACTTCTTGCTTTATGTTTCGGACTAACTAAAGATCCAAGCACCCAAGATTATATGTTGGTTTTAAATTATTACAATAATGATTTAAGACATTTTTTAAAAGATAATTTTCACTCACTTACATTATTACAAAAATATAAAATTATTTCTAATATCACCCATAGCTTAGCCAAAATTCATATACAAAATGTAATACATAGAGATCTGCACTCAGGAAATATTCTATATTCGGAACCAGTTTCTGAATGGTACATTAGTGATTTGGGATTGAGTGGACCGGTTGACAAGCCATCAAATAGTATTTATGGAAATCTCCCATACATTGCTCCCGAAGTTCTCGGTGGAAAAATATATGCAACAAAATCAGACATGTATAGTGTGGGCATATTAATGTGGGAAGTAATAACTAGTGAAACTCCATTTGATGATTATGAACATGATTTGGAATTAACTCTTGATATTGTCAAAGGATGTCGACCAAAGATTTATAAATATATCCCACAAGAATATGTAACTTTAATGACACAGTGTTGGGATGCTAATCCTGATAATAGACCTGATGCACATACAATTTACGTAAAAATGGAATCATTAATAAAGTCATTATATAATGAAATGGATAAACAACAAGAAAATATAACAAATATTCAATCTAAAAATTTCAAATCAAAAATCAAAAATTTCTTTAAATTAAAATCGAAAAAAGATAAAAATAATCAAGTAATTATAAATACACAATTAAGCAAAAATACAAAAGGCAAAATATTTAGAATACAAAATAGTAAAGTATATTCATTCAACATTCCAATTAAACCTAGAAATGCTACTGATTGTAAATATATTATCTTTTCTTATTTGCTTTTATTTTTATTGATTTATTATTTATTTATTTTAATATTATTCATTTTTATAGAAGAACAACAAGGTAATTTAACTCGAATTTTTTGTTCAGATGAAATCATTATTTAATTCACAGCACATTAAATAATATTACATAATAAATATTTAGCATTTGATTCCAAACAATTGGAATTTGAAATTTCCGAAGGTAAAATTATTTTTATTTGTTTAATGAATTTGTTCGATATTTATTCATTACTTTATTCTATGATACAATTATAGAAATGCAACAACAGTATCTTAAAAGTGTTGAAGCCGATAATTCAAATAAATCACGAGGTAATTATATAATTCCATTATTTATTTATTTTTTTTGAATGTATAATTTAATTATTTTTTATTTTCAATTTTAGATGATCAAGAATATGGAGTTGCTGGTCCTTCAAATTAAGGCTCACCTCGAAATTTATTTATTTAGTATTAGAACTTTATGTTTCATATTTTTTTTTTGATTATTATTTTTATTGAATTTATCGATATTTTTTTTAAAAAAAAATTTTTAATTCATTTATATACTATCTTTTATGAATTTTTTTTCTTTTTTCAAATAAAGTTATTTAGTTTATTAAAAATTTTTAAATTTATGGAACCAGATTTATTTTTTTTTTTTTAAATTTTCAGCAAGATATTGCTGCCGCCTCATGAGTATAAAAAAAAAATTATATAATCCAAATAGAATGGAAATCATTATTTATTATAATAGATAATAAATAGTTTGGAGATTTTTTGATGAAAATCGCTCCTTTTTGGGAAAAAAGGAAATGATCTTCGAGTTTTTGTTAATTTTTTTCAAAAAAACAAACGAAATAAAAAAATTCAATTTTATTTTTTGTTTTTCACTTGGTAAAAAAAGTATGAAAACAATTATTTATTTTTTTTCGCGGATTTTTTGATTCAAGGGGTTCGTAACCATAGTGTCAAACTGCTACACCAAGGCTAAAAGTTATGAGATGCACTTGTGGATAATCAATTTGTTCCCTTGATGATCACCATTTGCTACATCAAGCCTAAAGTTATGAGATGCACTTTGCGGATGATCAATTTATTCCTTTAACAATCACTTTTTTATTTCATTTTGTTTCTTTTACTTTGATGAAAAATTTTTTATTTTTGACAAAATGAATTAAAAAAAATAAATCCAAAAAATTATATATTAATATTAATATTTGCTCTTACAAAATAAAAAATGTATATTGATGTGAATTTTTTGTTCGTAAAAATGTAAATTTTTAATAATTGATTATATAATAAAGGTGGTATTATGTAATCAAGTAAGTGGTGCATTTTTAATATTACTATTTTTTTATTTATTATTGTTTTTTTTTGATATAAAAATAAAAAAACAAATTTAAATTTTTTAAATAAAATAATTACATATAATCATGTGCATATCATTTATTTAGTGGCTAAATTAATATGATTTATATATTTTTTATTTATAAGCAGCACATTTGTTTATGCCACAGTATTTTTATTTAATATTTTATTTTTTTATTATATTATTGTATTTTCTTGATTTTTATAATCATAAACAAATTATTATAAAGAAAATTGAATTTTTAATTATTTACTACCTAAGCACAAAAATTAAATTTTGTATATAATATTATAATGTATTCTTATGAGCAAATAAAATAAATAAAAAACCTTTTGTTTGAAAAATAATCAGATTGTCATTTACATATTTATTGTAATGAATAATATAATTACATTGCCCCTAATAAATTTTTGCTTTTTTTTGATATTTCAACTTAAATTGCTATTCATGTGTTGATTAAATTATTATAAATACTTATTATAATTTAATGTACTTTGTATTTTATGTATTATTTATTTGTCAAGAAAATACAGGAATAAATAAAATAAATATTTTATATAAAAATTATTAGATTATTTATTATCATAAAAAATTTGTGAACAAAATTTTGTTCATCTTAAGAAACAAATTAATTAATTTCAGGATTGAGAATAAATGCATAATTTTTTTTTTATTATTAATTTTTTTAATTGATGAATTTGAAAAACCAATTTAAACAATAATCAGTTATTGTATTGTCTTGATTATTAATTTTAACAATTTAATTTTTCAATTTTAAATATTTTAAAGTAATAAAAAATAAATTTAAAAATGAATGTATTATTAGATAACCATAACTTTTCTAGACATAAAAATTGAAATATAACTCACCTACACACAAAATTTTGTTCATTTT
>PQFF01000127.1:313647-323883 GCA_003547095.1 Diversispora epigaea
CAAAAATGTAATGTGCAAATTAATAATTCTGCAATGATTAAAATCAAGGCTTGAAAAATAATTCTAGAACATCTGAATAAATATGAACAAATTTTATTTATTCTTATTATGATTAATAAATTTGAAAATACTTTGTAATAAATATATCAGATTATTTATTTTACTTAATTTGAAATGATTTCATTTCAATTTTTATTATTTTGAAAAATGCTTAGTAATAAAAATAAATATAAAAATGGATATACTATTAGATAACCTAACATAAAATGATTAAAAACATCTGAATAAATAATATTACATAAAACATCTTATTTATGATTGATTAAATAATGTTTTAAATAAATTGATGAATTAGAAAAATGTCAACTACTTTTGAAATTTTAGCATATATAAGTTCACAAAAGGGAACATTTGCATCTGGCATGGTTAATGGAATTGCTTTATACAAAATACTTAATAATAAAACAGTAGTATTATGAATTAAGTACATCAAACATAAATAAATGGAAAAATATACAATATTAATTTAAAATTCAAACTTCCCTAACCTTGAACTCTTGTTCAATAAAGAAAATAAATTTATTATCTTTTATAAAATTTCTGTGCCCATTTTACAGCAACAGTATGGAATGTGGTCGATATTAGCACAATTATTAATATTATTTGCGTAATATACTAAAAAAATATAAAAATAATGTTTAGAGTCTTGTAGTTCTAATGAATTTCCAAAGTNATAAAATGATTAAAAACATCTGAATAAATAATATTACATAAAACATCTTATTTATGATTGATTAAATAATGTTTTAAATAAATTGATGAATTTGAAAAATGTCAACTACTTTTGAAATTTTAGCATATATAAGTTCACAAAAGGGAACATTTGCATCTGGCATGGTTAATGGAATTGCTTTATACAAAATACTTAATAATAAAACAGTAGTATTATGAATTAAGTACATCAAACATAAATAAATGGAAAAATATACAATATTAATTTAAAATTCAAACTTCCCTAACCTTGAACTCTTGTTCAATAAAGAAAATAAATTTATTATCTTTTATAAAATTTCTGTGCCCATTTTACAGCAACAGTATGGAATGTGGTCGATATTAGCACAATTATTAATATTATTTGCGTAATATACTAAAAAAATATAAAAATAATGTTTAGAGTCTTGTAGTTCTAATGAATTTCCAAAGTCAATAATAATTTATAAAACTAATAAAAATCTAAACACCAATGGAAAAAATTGTAATCCTAAATTTTAAATTAAATTTTCCTCTTTTTACGTTATTTGTTTTCATTTTTTTTTAAAAAAAAAGAAATAATACAGTTGAACCTGTATATAAGCATGATGTCGGGCTGACAAAATCCTATGCTTAGAGGCAGGTATGCTTATGTAAATTAATGATGTCACAAAAAATTGATGTAAAAATTATTATTTTTATTAATAAAGTCAAATTAATATTTTTCAAATGAATAAATGGAAATGGATTAATGAACGATAAATGGATGAAAAAAAATAAAGTGATCGAGATGATGATGTGATAATGATGATATGATGATGATGAACAGACGAAAAAATAAAATGATTGAAATAATGATGATAATGAACGGAATGGATGAATGAATGAATGAATAAAAAAAATAATAATAAAAAATGAAAGATCGAAGAACGGAAATGGATGAATAAAAAAAATAAAATGATCGAGATGATGATAATATGGTGATGATGATGATATGATAATGATGATAGTGATGATGGTAATGATGATGAAAAATAAAATGATCGAAATAATGATGGTGACATGAAATAATCGATGTGATAATGCGATGATGATGAAATGATAAATTTTGCATTACCAATACACGTGATGATGTTTGTATACGTTTATATAATCAAGAATTTTTTTATGCATATACACGTTATGCGAATGCTTATAACCTATATGGACCAACTCCTGCCACAAAAATTTATGCATTTAGGCAGGTTATGCTTATATACAGTATGCTTTTATACAGGTTCAACTGTATTTAGTGTTGATTTAATTTAGAAACTTTGATTATTTCAGAATCAGCCAAACGAGATAGAATTAAATTATTATAATTAAATATATAAAAAATGTAATAGTTGTAAGGATAGACAAGAAAAATAAACAAAGTATTGAAGTAAATGATCTTAATATTTGAAATCTCTGAGTAAAATTATTCCATTTTTCTCTTTCAAGAGTTTCAATTATGCATATTTTATCCAACAATTATGATTAAAGCCCTTTTGAACTTGTACATAAGGCTTTAGATATTCAATGATTAATTATGAAATTTGTAATTCGTCTTAGTTATAAAGCAACCCCAATCTACAATCAACAATAAACAAAAAAAGGATAAACTTTGTAACTATCACTTTTTAACAAAAAAATAAAATAAAATAAAATAAATTTACATTACCATAATCATTGTTGTCACATTTTTATTTCTTTATTTTTTTTAGTTTACTCAATGCTCAAAGTAAACTCTAAAATCTTAAATTATAATTTTTCTAATTAGTACAAACAAAAAACCCTCCGATTACCTAACATCAATTTCGTCGCCATAACCATTGATTGCGTTAATACATATTTTCTTCATTAATAACACTTGAGGCTAAAGTTTATTAACTTTTAATTCTGTTTGAAGTATTGTGAATACAATTTTGTTTTAATTATCCTTATCTTGAATTGATAAAAATATCAGTTAATGTAGTCTGTAAATAATATTCAATTAGCTTCTCACTTGTGTTATATTTTAAATCTCCCCAGTACAGTAGTATCAAAAAAAAAATATAAAATTAAAAAATAATAAATTCACCCCTGCACTAATGGAGGGACAAAGTAATAAAAATTCCGTCATCATTTTATCGATGCAATTATAATATATTTTATAATAATTATATAATTAATGGAGATATTGAAAATATTCCAGCATGTCATGAAGAAATTAATAAGTATAATAATATGCATTTTATACGATTATTTCAAATATTTCGAAAGAGAGAAGAGAATAATAAAAAGTTTTCTAATAAAATTTCATAAAAAGAAAAAACGAAACAAATAATTTAGAAAAATGGAATTAATAAATAAGAAATTATTTAATCAGTTCAGTTTATGTTCATTAATTATTACTTATTATTACTCTACATATTAAAATTCCACGTCATTAAATGAATTAATAAAAAAACATTATGGATTTAATAATATAAGCGATAACAACAACACAACAAACATAATAATAATAAATTTTTATAAATCATTTACTTATATTAATAATTCCCACAATAAAATTACAATAATTGAAGATTGTAAAATGGGGAAAAGATAGATATGGTTATAATTTTCGATGATACTTGGTGAATAATATGAATAAAATTTAGGTAAATTCATATAAAGTAATGGATAGAATAATTGGTATAATCTAAATGATATTATTATGTGGAATAGTGGTAGAATAATAGAATAGAATAATAACAATAAAATAATTGATGATTTTTGTATAATTCTTTATAATAACGCGAGGCTCTCACGTAGCTTTATTACAATAAAATATATTTTGCATATTTGATTTAATTAAAAGGAAATGATCGAATTTCCTTCAAACGTCAACGGTCAGTTCTATTTAATACGAAAAAAAAGGCTTACATTTTTTTCACTTTTAGATAATGACAGTTTCGATAGAAACTTAACAGATATTCAAAGTTCATTTAATAATAAATAAACTAATTTTAACCCAGGGGAATCACCAGGTAGGCAAAATTACATAATTCCCTGATGAACCCAACATTAACTTAATTCCTTATGTTTGAAATTTTCCCCTGGGTGAAAATTAGCAACACTCTACAAAAATAATATAATATTTAAATACCTTCCCATTATTCAAATTTAAGTAATTTTAAACTTATTCAATAAATTAAAATTAAGAGCCCGGATTTGAAGGACCTGGAACTTCATATTCTTGATCATTTAAAATTAAAAAAAAAAAAAAATTAACGTAAAACCTCACAACGCGACACGATTTAGAAATACATTAATTACCACATGATTTTTTTGAATTATCGACTCCAATACTTTTAAGATACTGTTGTTGTATTTCTATAATTATAAAAATAGATAAATTAATTAGTTCGTGATAAATAACATTAATAAATAAAATAATTTTTACCATCAGTAATTTCTAAATCAAATTGTTTAGAATCAAATTCTAAATATGTAAATATTTAATATTATTTTAATATATAGATTATATAACATTTCATAAGAACAAAAAATTCGTGGGAACTTACCTTGTTGTTCTTCTATAAAAACGAATAATGATAAAAAATAGATAATAAATTAATAAAAAATAAAACCAATAAGAAAAGGAGATAATATTAAATATATTAACCATCAGTGGCATTTCTAGGCTTAATTGGAATATTGAATGTATGTATTTTGCTATTTTGTGTTCTATATGTTTTTCTTTCCGTATTTTTGCTTACTCGTGTGTTCTTGAATTCTTGATTATTTTTATCTTTTTTTAATTTTAATTTAAAAAATTTTTTAATTTTTGATTTTAAATCTTTAGGTTGAGTATCATAGAATGGCTTTATTAATGATTTCATTTTTTCACAAACTCTATTCGCATCAGGTCTATTGTCAGGGTTAGCATCCCAACATTGTTTCATTAATGTCACATATTCATTTGGAATATATTCGTAAATTTTCGGTCGAAATCCTTTGACTATATAAAGGGTTAAATAATGTTCATAGTCATCATCATTTTCATGTTCATCGTTTCGTTCATAATCACCAAATGGAGTTTCACCAGTTATTACTTCCCACATTATAATGCCTAGACTGTATATATCTGATTTTGGTGTATATATTTCACCACAGATAACTTCGGGAGCAATATATGGGAGATTCCCATAAAAACTATTCGATGATATTTCTACTGGCCCACTAAATCCTAAGTCACTAATATACCAGAAAAAAGCTGGTGCATGATGTAGAATATTCCCTGAGTGTAGGTCTCGATGTATCGTATCTTGTTTGTGAATTTTGTGTAAGCTCGTTGCGACCTTACAAATAATTCGATATTTTTGCAATAATGTAAGAGAGTCATAATTTTCTTTTAGAAAATGTCTTAAATCATTGTCATAATACCATAAAACTAGAATAAAATCTTGTGTCCTTGGGTCTTTACTTAATCCATAACATAAAGCAAGAAACGTAGAAGTCTTATCAAGTGTGAAACTTAAGGTCACCTATCAATTTTTGTAATTATATAATTAATATTCTAAAATATTAAACGGGAATTAACAAATATAATAATAATAAATCAACTTACTTCTTGAAACCAACGCACATTATTGTTGTTCGAGTCATTTAATCTTTTCAAAACAATCTTTTCTCCTCCTAATCTTTCCAATGTTCGTCTTTCAGGATTCCACTTATCATAGTATCCATCTTTCCAAGTTGCTGTGTAAATTGTAGAACATCCTCCTTCTGTCAGAAGTTCAATATTTTCGAATTGATCATATTCAATCCATTCAATTACACTATCAGGTGCAATCGTTTTTTGCTGACATTCTTGAATTAATTTATCAATTTCACCATTTCCGGACGTCCAATTTCCAAAATCATTTTCCAAATATTTACGAATACAAAATTCACAATATTGGGTTGCTCGATGCCAATTCTGACAATCATTGCATTGTTGTTTTTTTTCAGAATCATTATCAATTCTTATTGTATCATATGTTCTCTGTAATTCATTAAATAAAAATTTCTTTTCATTTCCTGTGAGAGATGAATCATTTTCAACAAAATATTTTCGATATTTTTCTTGCTCAGTAATTGTTTTATGAATATTGACGTTTAAAGAATAAAATGATTTATACCAAACATCTCTTAATTTATCATTCCAATCAATTTCATGAGTAGCCATTTCCTATTTCATTTAAAGTTTAATAGAATTTAAATGAATATACAAATAAATAATTAATTAATATATAATTTATTATTCATTAATTTATTTACGAATAAAAATATGATATTAAATTACCGTGGGTTATGTTTTTAATAATGGTTAATAAATAATAATAAGGTTTGGTATTTAAATCGACTTTAATTATTTATTAGCGTGCGCAGGAAATTTAAATTTGACGATTATTTATTATTTATTGGCGCAGGAAATTATCTGGGAAAATAAAATTAAATTAAATTTGACGAGTACATTAACCGTAGTATTAATGTATGTATATTATATATTTGATTAATAAAGAAACATATATTGTGTGATTTTAAACGAGACTCAGAAGGTGCAAAAATTAAATATAATTTTAAACATGTAATTATAAAATTTTTAATTGTTAAAAAAATATCTAATTTTTCTACTTATATAAAAAGTTTTTAATATTAAGAAATAAAATTATTATTTTGTTGTCTGCGCCATACATTCATTGTCACACAAACAAAACTACAAAAAATAAATAAATTAAAAATAAAAAATAAATATAATTCCATTAATAATACAAAAAATACTTATATGTAATATTGAAACAACGAAATAAATTACAGTATATTAATATTAACTATTCTAGTAAATCTTTCAAATAAATCTTTGATTATTCCGATCATTCTAAAAAGGCGATTGTTCATTGTCAGACGAACCACAAATAAGTAGTCGTCGTCCCTATTTTTGGATATCAAGCGACTGCTATAGATCTCATGACCTTAGAACAAGACAATTTAACAATTTTATGATCGAATAATCTCTTATAGTTTTTATCATTTAATAAAGATATATTTTACATACAATATTTTTTTACTTATATATAAAAGGTTTAGATCGATTGATTGTTTGAATTCAGCTGGCTAATTGGTTAGGACAGAACAGATAAGATAATGAGAGGGTATTTTGTGGAGGATTGTACAATGTAAACAGTTTCAAAATAATGTTATCGTTATTGTTATTTAATTAATTAATTATTATTAATTATTTATTATTATTTAATTAATTATTTATTTTTATTTAATTATTTATTTATTATTATTTGGTATATATAAGAAGACGATGAAAGGCTTGTATAACAGAAATCCGGAAATTATTTTATGATTTTTATTTTTAATGTATTTATTTATTCGATTTTTTTGAATAAAGAAAGTTGTGCAATTAAACAATTTCCTTTTCAAAAAAATAATAATATAGTGCTCCCACACCACACTGGCCATTATAGTACTTCCACAATGGCCATTCCATTTTCTTATATTACCTAATTCTATACTCATAATCAGAATCAACAGAATCATAATAGATAAGATAACCAAGATTTTCGTGATATAAGAGATGACACAAAACATTATTTATAAAAAAAAAAGTAATGCAGGATAATGTTCATATGATATTAAATTTATTCAAATAAATGAATTTTCTTCAAAGTTTATTTTTTTTTTGTTAAAAAAAAAAGAATTGTAATTTAAGCATAATTTGTTATATTGACCAATACAATGAACATTTGCAAGAAAAACATCATGGTGAATGCTGTTGGCATTACTTTTTTTAAAACACAAAAATATAAAACTATTTTTTCATATTACGGCATTTTATCTTCAAGAATTAAATAATGAAAATGACTTAAAAAAGGTGATATTATCCATGTGCAAAACAAAATAATGAAATCAATCAAATGTGAAACCAAAAAAAATGCAATTACAAATCCGCACAAAAAATAGTGTCAATTCCGAATTTCAATATGGAATATGTAATGGAACCATTGATGGGAACACAAACTGTTAGTTGCGCTTTCTGTATTTGAGAGTTGATAAAGAAATCAAGAAACATGCCTCGTCGTTTTTCATGCAAGTCGAACACAATATCCAAAATCAATGCCTATGCCCTCACCGTTCCCAAAGTTCATGGATTAACTTTACCTAATATATCATTGAACTTAGACTCACGGATGCTTGAAAAAGTCAGGTATATCTAGCATTAAGTAAATATAATAATTGGAATAATATAAAAATTAAATAACTTGAATTGCTGTTCTATAATAAAAGAATATGAGGGATTAGAAACGATTAATTACCTATTTTAGGCCACTACAAAATAATAATAATAACTTAATCACTAAAAACTTAAATATTGTAATTATGATAAACAATGCAATGTTTATTTTAATTATACAACCAATCATATGTATAAATCTTAAACACGTGGTGGCGACTTATTTAAAAATTATTATTTAATTATATTTATATATACACAACAAGCGGTCTTGCTTTAGGGGAGCTTTGTTTCACAAGGTTAAAACATTTCGGTATGTTAAATACCGTTTTGGAATTATTTTTTAAAGTAATCCTTTTCCAAAAGGGATTACTTGTTTATGACGGTCTGTATTTGAAATTTTGACCAACGTAATTGTGTCATGTCATTAATTTTATTTTTGAAATAATAAATATATCTATGATTTTTGGATGCATTACGAAAATATCAATTTTTTTGAGTTATAATTTATTAGAATTTATTTATCAAAACAAAATAATTAATAAAATACTTGTTTTAAAATTTGTGTTTTTATTTAATTTAGGTAATTATTCATGAGTTCTATTGATTCTTCGTCTATATTCACCAATTCCCTTATTGAAAATATCATTCAACCTTTCATACTCAATTAACATTTGTTCATCAACTTTAATTGCAGATGGATCAAATGATGTAATGTTTAATGATTCCCATGATGGTGACCGACTTAAAGCAACATAAGCTTGACCAGCAGCAAACATAGATTCATCAATTGAGACTGTAGAATGGGGTAATGTTAATCCTTGTGTTTTGTGTACAGTTAGAGCAAATGCATTTTGTAGTGGAAATTGTTTTCGTTGTGCGTGGGAACCATGTATGTTGAAGTAAACTGTTTCTTTAACAACCTTTGTACAAGAAATTCCTTGGGCTAATAGAAATACAACTATTATATTTTCATCATCAAGAATTTTTCTAATACTATACCAATAGAACCATTGTACAATCCATCTGAGAATAATTGATTATGTAAGAACATAACCCTAGCTCCTTGTACTAAAGTAACTCTAGATGGAAAATTTGTATATCTTCGAAATAATTTATCATCATCAGATATAGTTTGAAACAAAGAAAACAGAAGTTTTTCTTTAATATAGATCCGATCAATAAAAAAATTATTTTTTTACCATTTGTTCAATATATTCAGTGTAGAGAATTTCTTCTGTTCGTTCATCTATCTTATAACATTGGTCTTGCAGGATTACTCTTCAAAAACTATTTTGGTAATAAAAACATAATTGTAAATATCATTTGACATTTATTCCAAACAAACCAAAAAATAAGTGCAAAAAACTTAAATATGATGTCTCACCCTCAACAATCTCATAATGCGCCATAAAAAAATTAACAGGTTGACGAAGAACAAATCTTTTATCCGTTAACCTACAAAAAAAAAAATAAAAAGGAAGGTAAATTACCGCTGAAGTATTTAAAAAGTAGTCGAAATGAACAAATTGATGCAAAAAAAAATTTAGTTTATCCATTAACCTACAAAAAAAAAAATAAAAAAGAAGGTAAATTATCGCTGAAGTATTTAAAAATGAACAAATTGATGCAAAAAAAATTTAGCACAATATAATACAACCAAAGGAAAGATTTAAAATAAGAACTCTAACCTCACGGAGAGCCTCGCTTTAAAACAAAAAAAACTTTATTCATTAAAAACAAAAATGAGTAGTCTCGCGAAAAAAAAAAAAATCGATTGAAAAAAAAAGAGATCGATGATCTGATCTTAAATCAACTTTTTTTCATCACCGCCCTTCAGATCACATAAAGAGACATACATATAAAATCATCGGAGGTTTTTTTTTTCTATTTCAGGCATTAAGGAAATGATTTTCACGAGCCGTTCCAAAGAAACTACTGGAATTTCTCACGGACACATGAAAAATCTTAATTCTAATGAGAATCCAAATCGAAATCACAAATCCAGCAAAAAAAAAAAACATTTTCCAAAAAAAAAAAAAGACCAACGAGCATGACATTTTCAAACCTAAACCCCTCCCCCCAAACAGAGACGGCAAATTATCATGCCAGAACAACGATCAACAAAACTACACAAACACAGCTAATTATTCCCAAAACGGTATGAAAAAAAGACTCCGATAATTTTTGTTTTGTGCTAATAATTGTAATAA
>PQFF01000127.1:346218-357043 GCA_003547095.1 Diversispora epigaea
GTAAGCTTATCTCATTATATAGAGGATAAGCTGTAAGCTTATCTTATAATATAGAGGATAAGTTGTGTCTTAATTTTTTAAATCGGCCTAATTTATACTGTTAATGCAGGCCGTCTGCGTCACAGGATATAACCTGTTTGCTTTTGTCCACGCAGACAGGTTATATCCTAAAAAATCATGCGAATGTGGTGGTAATAAATCGAATAAATCTATATATGGAAATACATATTTGTTAGATATTTAGTTAAATTATACGAATAACATTACATTACAAATAACTAGCGAAATTGTGAATGGGAGAACTTCTAGAACTATATTTAAATAAATTAATGTTGTGTTGGTGTGACTGTTATATTTTTGGAAATTTCTTTTAGAGAATTTATTAACATATTGAAATAAATTTAATAAATTTTGAATAGTTAAATAAATTGCATTATTAATAAATGTTTTGTCATTACAGTGTAATGAAGGTCTTTTTTTTTTTAAATCCATAATAAATGCATACAATTTTTATTAATATCTTGAATTATAAAGTCTTTCTTGATTGGGTTATTATATTGCAACAAACAGAATAGATTAAAATCTGTAAATTGATGGTGACATGAAACAATTTTTTATTTATAAAAGAAATAATAAATTTTTTTTTTTCATTTCAAAATGTTTATTAGTATTTTGAAAGAGATTTTAATTTTTTGGCATATTTGTTTTTGAAAAGAAACGAAATTTTAAAAATCACAATTCCAATGGGAATTAATTTTATCAATAAATTGATATAACTATACTGAGCAAGTAAACAATTTCTTGAATCATTAATTAAAAACAAATTAAAGATTATATAAGGTTGTAATTTGCTGAGTGCAATATTTTGAATAATGTTCATGTTAGTAGTTGTGGTTTTTTTTAGAGATTGAATAAGTAATGTGGGTCAAGGTTATAGAAATTGTCTGAAATTTTTTGAAAAGTGTTGCATGGAATAGCCTGGAAATTATTTTATTACATTGAAATATGTATTTGAATTTGAAGATTTGGGACCTTTAAGAGCAGGGTATGCACAGTTTGAGACAGCAACATCAATTGCTATCTTTTTTAAATTTCAAATCTAGTGAAAATACTAGTTTTCTCTAAAATGTGATGCTATTGATAATACGCCAAATTAATTTCCTGTTTTTTGATCATTAGTTAAGAAGTATTATTAGATATTAAATTGGCCTGAAATTTCGATCTAAATGATTATAAATTTAAATAATACGCATGCCCTGTGATTCAATTGCATGATAATTAATTAAAGAAGTATTATTAGATATTAAATTCTATTAAAATATAAAATAATAGTCAAAATTATTATTTTAAAAAAAAATCCAAACAAAAAAATGTCTTCATTTGTTTTTTTATATTGAATTTGTTTATTTTTATTTTGAACTCCTATATCTATAGTTAGAGATAACAAAGCAAATCTTGAAATTTCTTGTTTTTTCCACTCATAAGAAGATATTGAAGTCAACAGTAGTAATGACTCAATAATTTTTATCAATAACATATTATTGATTATTGTTGAAATTGGAAAAAGATAATTTTATCCAACAAAAATAATATAATTAAATGTCACAGAACTTTATTAATATATTCCTTATTATTATTTACTTCTATATTATCAGAAATTACTCCAGTTAGTACAACATAAAGATGACTTAGGTAAGTCTTGTTCATTAAGATTTGATATAACAATATTAGATGTAATAACTTATACATGTATTTTTTTTAATTATCTATTTAAGAAACAAAAAAATCAGATTATAAAAATATAAAATTTTTTTAACTTTATATAGGATTTATCAGATCACATCATAAAAAAATTTCTAAGATTAATTAATAAAATGAAATTATATAAATGAATTATTTTATTAAATATTAAAAATTTTACAAAAATAATAAATACTTTAAATTTCTTAAATCCATATATATTTTCTAATTAGTTAGTATTTCCCAATTCAATAAATTTAATTAAAAAAAATCTTGATCTTTTCATGTCACTGCAATCCAAAAAATAAAAATAAAAATTTATTGAAAAAATCAAGACTATTTATTTTTTTAATAAGAAACATCTCCCAATTTGACAAAATAATCTAGATCTTTTTAATAAATTTTTTTATTTGTTTCGTGCCACCTAATCCATAAAAATACTCTTGATCTTTTCAATAAATTTTTTTTTATTTTTTTCATGATCTATAAAAATAAAAAAAAATTAATTAAAAAATTAATAAATAATCTTGATCTTTCCAACAAATTTTTTTTATTTGTTTTACAATCTATAAAAATAAAAAAAAATTATCAAAAAGATTAAATTGTTTATTTATTTTGTTTTAATGAGCCAACATCTCCTGATTCAATAATCTGTCCAATAATTTTTTTTTTATTTATTTTATGCATCCTCCCATTTAATAAAAATAAATAAACAACCTTGATATTTTTTTATTTGTCTTACAATCTATAAAAATAAAAAAAAAAGATTTATCAGGAAGATTATTTATTTGTTTTAACAAGTCAACATTTTCTGATTTGATAAAAATAATTAAAAAAATAAATGAATGACCTTGATCTTTCCAACAAATTTTTTTTTTGTTTCACAATCTATAAAAAAAAATTTATTGAAAAGATCAAGATTGTTTATTTATTCTTTTTTAATGAGTTAACATTCTTGATTTGACAAGCACTAGTTAAAAAATAAATGAGTAATCTTGATTATACATGTTTCCAAAATTGATTTTGGATTTTTGAGGTATTTCGACTTTTTGAGATTTATGCAGAATCTATTCTATATATGGAAGTAAAAAAAGTACCCAGTTATGTGTATCTTCAATCAAAGAATAAATCTGGGTGGTCAAAAAATTTCGGGTTTTAAGTAAAATAATTTCGTCTTCTATGAAAAACTATTTCAACTTTTTTCCCCAAAATATCAATTTCGGGATCCCAAAATGATTTTGCGTGCAAGTATAATCTTGATCATTTTAATAAATTTTTTTTATTTGTTTTATGTCAACCATAATCCATAAAATAGAAATAAAAAATTTATTGAAAAGATTAAGATCATTTTTATTTTTTTAATTAGTTAACATTTCCTGAGTTAACCACTAATTATAAAAGATAAATAAATTTTTTTATTTGTTTCATACTATCATGATCTATAAGATAAATATCCTGAATCTTATAAATCCACCTGTTGAGAAAATATATTTTAATTAGTTAACATCTTTAAATTAATTAAAAAAATATCAAATTTTCAATGTACAACCTTAACAGTTTTCCATATTCAACAAAGTATCCAATTCAATCTTGACAAAATAACAAAATCCAAATCTATAACCCAATCAAAAAAATTATACTTTAATAATTGAATGATCAAACTGGAATTGAAACCCAACAGAGTTATTATTCTACACATTTCTCTTATGCCATGAGAAAATTTTTGATGGAGATTATTTATGATCTAAAAAAATAAAATAAAGAATTATTAGCAATATCTATTTTACATAAGGAAGAAATTGTTAGAAATGATAAATTTTTTATCATACTTTTAATTAAGATGTTTTGTAACCAATAAAATGGAACACAATCTTATCACACTACTCAACCTATTTGGTGCAAAAGATCAACAGGCACTTCCAGATTAGGTAATGGCTTATTGCATATATATAAGATTAAAGGATGCATATTCGCGTCTATATCAGGCACAAAGGAAATGATTTTCAACAAACTAAACCCCTTCAGAAAAAACATTAATCCTCTTTGAACGGGACTAATCCTTTTTCAAAAAAGACTAACCTCAGAAATATGTGACACAAGTAGTACTAACCCATTGAGGGTGCACGAACTCCACATGAGATGTGCACGGGATTTCGAAATGTTGCGAAGGTCACGAGAGATGACATTAAGATGACAGTGTAACCGGATAAGTGTGTTACCATCTAGATGACAGATTATTCATCTTTGTACGAAGTATTTCATCCTTGTGTGTCATCTTTAAAAATAGAAAAGAACGTGTCTAGACGCGACAACACAGGATGAAGGAAAATAAGTTCGAAAGTGTATAAAATAAACTGGTAATTTAGGATGTGAAAGGGATCGGCTCATTTTTACAAATTTTATAATTTTTAATTTTCTTTTGGCACATTTCGAATAATTACGAAAATCTTTCACCTAATTTGTAATAAAATAATAGAATAATCTTTTGGTTCGCATTTTATAATAAAAATAAATAATAAAGATAGAAACATATTGTTTTGATTTAGCAGCAGAGATAAGACACGCCAAAGCAGTGATATATTTTTGTTGTTGCATCTTTGCAATAAGTTTAAAAGTTTCGATATACACCGTAATAATTTGATACGTTTTTAATATTTTTATTTCGTGATAACGGTAATATTGGTGAGAAACGGTTAACAGCCCGTAATACCTCTATTACTAATTTTGTAATTTCTTAAATAAAGTTACTGAATAAAGTCTGAAGCTAAGATTCGGAAGTTTGCGTAGTGAGCTGTAAAAAGATACTTTTACTCCACTTACTCACATACCTTCAGATCGCACCTGTGTATACTGTGTTAAGAGTTTATTTTATATATCTATTCGTTGCGAGTAGGCAAGTGACTGCTTGATCCTACTGGCGGATAGTGGGTGTTACGAAATATTGCGTACAAGAGTACGTTGAGTTAGTACGAAAAGGGGTGTGACGAGAGTTCGATTTAGTGGGACTGATTGACGTAACTTTACTCTTTGTTCTGGGCAGACCGCCACAGATTTTGGTGCCTCCTGTGAGGTTTGGCATAAAGTATTCTTAAAAGAAGTAGTGGTTCACAGATTTACGAGAATTTTGATAAATATAGTTAGAGTTTATATTGTTTGAGATATCCCCTTTAAAAATCCAAAAGATTATTCCTGCCAAAAGAAAGCATATTCCTAAAAACGATAGAAATTTCCGTTCCCAACAAGATTTTTGAGTACAAAACAGTCGTTAACATAATAAAGTTCTTACAAATCAAACGATCAACAACGAAGACAAACATCTTGAAATTTGTGTAACAAGACAACAAGAATCCGTATCCCTACAAAACAATAGCCACCGTGACGGATAAAAGAATAACTAGAGGAATAAGTTGCAGCACCGAAGAAAGCGGAACCAATGCTTTAATAAAGGGATTACAAGACACCTTTCGTATCAGAAATGATACGAAGATGCCGACGTTTGGGGGAGGAAATCGAGACCCTATGGAATGGTTGGAGGAATTCAACAGATCTGCTAGAATAAACCATTATACTAGCGAATATAAACTTCAAGTCGTCGCCGGATACTTACAAGGTGCAGCGGGACTGTAGTTCAGCGAAGTACAAGAGGGACAAAACCCCATTATGCATTGGAGCGACAGAAACCGAGTATCGTTCGAAGTCTCATTTTTAGCCACTTTCAAGACCACAGCGTTGATAAATCAATGGAGGTTCAAACTATCAATGAAAATACAGAAAGTGAACAAAACAGTGGAGCAGTACGCTAACGACGTCACGAAACTGATCAGACGCATTGATGGCGAGAACAGATAGAACGAAGACGAAAAGGTCTGGCAGTTCTTAAAAGAATTACGAAAGGATATTGCCTACCAAGCGCGACCCCTTATCCTGTCCCAAGAAAATCCTTCTTTAGAAGCAGCAATCAGAATTGCGAAACAGTTCGAAGAGAATGCGCAGACATACCCTGAAGCCACGGTCGGGTATGGCGCTACTACCTACGTAAACCCCCAGGGATTTACGCCAAGCCGCGACCAGGACCGAAATAGAGAAGACGTAATAGAGCGCATTGTACAAAAGGCACTTGCACCAATCGTCAAAAAGTTACAGAGAATTACGGAAAGGGATGAGAAACCTACACACACATCCTACAGAAGGCCGAACTACAACAACGATATTAGAGGTCAGAACACATGGAACCGTAACAATAATGCCAATGACCCGTTTCGCTGCTTTTTCTGCGGACAAGCGGGACACATAGCGAGAATGTGCCCTACAAAGAAAGGAAACCCGGGAAATCCTGCTACACTTCCATCTTGAGAACCAGCTAGAGCGGTTCAGCCCCAAGCCAATGTCGCGACGAATCAATCTGTAAACCAAATACCGTTAAATAGCGCAAATGGCAACACATTCGTGACCCAACAAGAAGAAGTCAAGCAGCCCGCTGCTACCACATGTGAAACAGCACAGCATTTAAACTATTAAGCGCACCTCCGGAGGGTGAGAGTGCGAGTGAAACAAATCCCTTATTAAAGACCAGCACAAATAATGCGAATGTAGCGGAAGGATCCGCGAACAAACAAACAGCCTAGCCTATTGCTAAAAGGTTACGCTCAGGAAAGGGTAAAGAAGTATCCGAAGGATCACGACAAAAGAAGAAAAGAAAAGCACCTTCTCCACAACAACCATACATGACACAAGCTGCCCACCATATTCCATTGTCTCTGATCTACTGAACACAAAAGTTAACATTATTTTAGGACAGATCATGGCAATGCCACCTTTTCAAAATGATGTACGAAAAGCTTTGGCACCCAAACGTACAAAATCAGCGAAAATCGCCAACCATACGAAAATAGAAGGAAATACACCTATGATGTGCAAGGCCCAGGTTGCAGGATGGAAGGTCGAAGTAATACTTGATAGCGGCTCTTCCATCAGTATTGTCTCAAAGAGTTTCATGGAGTTGTTAGGACGAAGGGTGGAGAAGTCCTCCGAAAGAAGGATTACGGGTATACACGGCGAAAAACGCTCTAGTTTGGGAATTGTAACCCAAGTCCCTGTAAAAATAGGAAGTGTAACTGTAGCAGTGGACATGGAGGTTATCGATGTGTCCGGATACTCTCTAGTACTTGGCACTGACTGGCTGAGAAGAGCGGGTGCAATTATTGATTATCAGCATTGTAAACTGACGTTAAAAGACGAAAAAGGAGCGATTAGTATCCCTTGCCGGAACACCAATGAAGTGCCGCCGGATAGCGACGATGAGAGTGATAGCGAAAGTGATGAGGAGAACAATGAGAGTAGTGAAGATTCAGACGAGGAAACTGATGACAACGAGGCAAACTTTGTAGGCCTCTCATACAATCTGCCTCAGTAAGGGACCAGCGTGAAGTATAAGATTACCTCCGAAAGAATACGTACAAATTCGGAGTACACCACTTGGGAGGCCTATGATTACCTAACGTACTGTTTCGACATTGTCAGAAAGAAGAAGAAGTGTAAACAAGGACGACGAAGTGTTACGGGACCAAAATCATCCTGTTGGTGTGAAAAATATCTTGAAACTAGTGAGGACAAATACGAAACGTGCGAAGAACAATTACGAGAATGGGAAACTATTTCAATACTACCGCAAAATGAAATACAAGACATACGTTGTAACCTGACGCAAGGAGGAGCAGAGATGCTTGAGGAAAATCAGTACAAACCTTTAATTGCGAAGATTATCGGAGAATTCCCGAACTTAGCAGCAAGTGATCTCTCTCAGTTAGGGAAGACTGGCATCTACCAACATACAATAGATGTAGGAACTGCGAGACCTATCAAGTTGCATCCCTACCGAACTTCACCCCGACACTTGAATTTCTTGAAGGAGGAAATAGAGCGCATGTTGACGAACGGGTTAATCAAAAAGTCATTTAGCCCCTGGTCTGCACACACAGTAGTGGTTAGCAAGAAGAATGGGAAGTTCAGGCTTTGCATTGATTACAGAAAGCTGAACGCTGTTACGAAACCTGACGCCTACCTAGTCCCGCGAATAGCTGATATGCTAGATGCTTTAGGACATTCCGCTTTCTTCTCCACTTTGGACCTAGCATCGGGGTTTTGGCAAGTGGAAATAGCAGCGAAGGATCGCGAAAAGACCGCTTTTACTACCCCATTTGGAATATATGAGTTCTTAGTAATGCCGTTTGGACTCATCAACGCTCCCGCAACGTTCCAGAGAGTGATTGATAAGGTTTTCCACGAAGTTGCGTGGAAGTTCGTACTTGTGTATATAGATGATATCATCATCTACTCGAAAACTCGCGAAGAACATGAAGAGCATTTAAAAGTTGTTTTTACCCTTTTAATGAATGCAGGTTTAAAGATAAATCTGGAGAAGTGCGACTTCTTCCGAACGAGACTAGCATTTTTAGGCCACATCATAACAATCAAAGAGATAGCTCCTGATCCGGCAAAGATTGAGAAAGTGAAGAGTTATCCTGTCCCAAGAGACAAAACGAATGTCCGAGCCTTCCTGGGACTTGCGTCCTACTATAGAAGATTTGTGAGAGAATTCTCTACTGTTGCGAAACTGTTACATAACTTTACGAAAAGGGACGTCGTGTTCGAATGGAAGCATGAACACCAATCCGCGTTTGACTTGCTAAAGGGTCGTCTAACTTTGGCACCTATAATGATGTACCCTGATTTCACGAAACAATTTATACTCGCTACCGATGCATCTGACTGTGATATTGGAGCTGTGCTCTCACAGAAGGACACGGAGAATCACGAACACCCCGTTGCTTATGCTAGTCGACTGCTGTCCAGTACTGAACAAAACTATACTGTCGTTGAAAGAGAGTGCCTCGCTGCCATTTGGGCTGTACGACATTTCAGGCATTATTTGCATGGTCCCAAGTTTGATTTGTACACTGACAACCTAGCCCTCATATGGTTGAAGAATCGTCCGCAACCGAAAGGAAGGATTGCCCGCTGGATCTTTGAACTATCTGAGTACGATTACGAAATAATTCATAAACAAGGGCGTCTTAACGCCAACGCAGACACTTTATCCCGGATCCAGTACTAAAATTAAGAGAAGAAACCCGAAAACTCAGATAAATAGAAGAGGACTTACGAAACCTTTCGAAAATGGATACAGGAATTTACAATCAAATAACCGAGTACCTAATCAATCACACTTTTCCCCCGAACTGGACAAGCGAGCAACAACGACAATTACAACAGCAAGCGAATCATTATATCATGCAGACAATTTATTATTCAAACGTAACAAGGATGATAGCCCATTACGGGTAATATTGAAAAGCGACGTTACAAAATTACTACATAATATGCATTGTGTGCCAAATGCGGGACATTTCGGCATAAAAGCTACAATCGATAAAACGAGAAAGCGATATTTCTGGCCCACCATGGGCATAGACGTAAAGAACTATATAGAATCCTGTGACGCGTGCCAACGACAGGGTAAACCTACGAAAACTGAAGAAATGCGGCCCATTAAAGTAGGGCAGGCGTTCGACCGATTAGGAATAAACATCGTGGGACCTTTGAAACTGACGACCACAAAGAAAAGATACATTATAGTAGCTACGGACTATTTCACCAAATGGCCAGAAGCCAGAGCAATAGAAAAGGCAGATGCGATGACCGTCGCATGGTTCCTATACGATGAAATAATATGCCGTCACGGATGTCCGCGAGAGATATTGTCGGATAGAGGAGCAGTATTCGTCAGCCAAGTAGTAGCGAACCTAGTAGAGATAATGGGATCCCATCATAGACTTACGTCTGTATACCACCCTCAGAGCAATGGCCTGACAGAACGGTACAATCAGACCTTGTGTAGGGCTCTGGAAAAATGCGTACAAGAAACAGCATACGACTGGGATGTGTTAATACCTCCGGCACTTTTCGCATATCGGACCATTAGGAATAGAACGACAAAGTACGAACCCTTTTACCTACTCTACGGTTGCGTGCCTACATTGTCCATAGAACTTGATATAGTAACATGACCAGCCACGGAAATTAACGAAAAACAGTATGAGGACCTAATCAATAGAAGAATTAGCGAGATGGTAGGAGTATTCGCAGACAACAAGATCAAAGCGTCCAAGAACATAAAAGATGCCCAAGCACGACAAAAGAGGGCTTACGATAAAAGAACCCGTATTATGACGTACAGAAACAACGATATGGTACTAGAATATCGATCAGATTTGCAAAATGTTCATGGCGACAAGTTTCAGAACAAATGGACAGGACCCTATTTTATTCATCAAGTTTTGGGAAATGGGTCATACATATTGAGGACTAGCAATGGAGAAGTATTGAACCACCGACCTGTACACAGAAATCGCCTAAGGTCTTACAAACAAAGGGGTTTTATCTCATATGAGATAACAGAGAACAATAGCCGTGCATGAAAGACAAGGATAAAATGCGACATTTCCCGAAACACGACTAAGAACATTTAACATGACCCACCTACAAATCTCCGAAAGCTTTTGTGAACGAGTCAACAGATTACGCGAAGAGTTATTAGAACTATCGAGAGGCGCACAGCTTATACTAGATGATACAGGGGCATATCTGGTAACAGAAGGTTACGCAATAAACCTGGAAGGACCCACGAGTGATGAAGTGGTGCAGCGAGAGAACGACATGTTACTCCCATATGTCTTGGACACAATAATCGCACCCGAAGAAGTACACGACCTTACGGAAGCAGTGTTTGATCACGACATAGCCGGGCTGCTCTCTGTGGCCACAGATCCAGATAATCCTAACGGACAACGGGTAAACGCTGATAGAAGGCTCGGAGAGTATATTTCTACTTTTCAAGAAATCCGTACAGCTACGTCGATAAAACACGAGTTGCAAGGGTATTCCCATCAGAACTACATCAGGAATTATATAGAGGCGTTCTACAACGTTCTACGAACGATACGTATTAATAACGTTCTAGATCGATCCGTTTTATTGCGTATTTCGAACGTTACGTTCTAGAACGATCCGTTCTACAACGTTCTAC
>PQFF01000127.1:370713-387721 GCA_003547095.1 Diversispora epigaea
TGTGAAAAGTTGCGAAAATTTTTGAAAACTGTGTGAAAAGTTGCGAAAATTTTTAAAAAATTTACGAAAATTTTCGAAAATTTATGAAAATTTGCGAAAATTTTTTGCGGAAATTTCCGAAGGTGTCGGAAATTTGCGGAAATTTTCGAAGTGAAAATTTGCGTAAATTTTTGCCTATTAAAATTTCCTGATGTAATTCTATGCAAACAAATTCTTATGACATATTTATTTTTTTTATAATATGGTTATGCAAACTGTTAGTATGACTTATAATAGAATATTTCGGGGTCCTGCCAAAGGAACAAATTGATCATACACAAAGTGCATCTCATAACTTTCAAGCTTGATACAGCAACTTGGCATTATAACAATAAACCCTTTACCAATTGAAAAATAAAAAATAATTTTTATATATTTTATTTTATTTTTCTTCTATGTATATAAAATCTATTAATACAAAATATTATTAAAATATACTTAAATATATACTTCCATTTTTTAATAAGTATATTTTAAGTATATTTTAATAATATATACAATTTTATTAATTTAAAATACCTAGGTCTATATTATTAAAATATACTTAAAATATACTTATTAAAAAACAAAAGTATATTTTAAGTATATTTAAGTATATTTTAAATATATTTTTTTAATTATAAAAAAAAATTTTAAGTATATTTTAATAATATTTTAAGTATAATGTTATATAATTTAAATAACCGATTTTTGCTATATTTCAAATATTAATAATATTTTAAGGATACTAAAAATATTTTATAGTATATTTTAAGTATATATAGTTTTTATAAGGTAGGATATTAACTGTATTTCCTCTGTTATTATATAAATAAAGTACTATGCAGATCCAATAATTAAAAAAAAAAATATTAACCATTGAAAGTAATACTAAGTAACCTTATTCTGGAAAACATAATATAAGGTAGGGGATAGTATTATAACGCAGGTAGGTAATATGACGCATTATATGACGTTTTATATGTATTATTATATAACGCGTCACATTACCTACCTGCGTTATAATACCCTCCTCTACATCAGGAAATTTTTTATGTCGGAGGTTATTGTAATAATTTCGTTTTCAAAGGTTATTGAAGGTTATCGGACCAATAACCTTCGCAAATATTACGTTTATTATGATAAAGTGAAGGTTATTGAAGGTTATCGATATCAATAACCTCCGGAGTATTACGTTTTATTAATAAAAATGAAGGTTTTCAGTACCAATAACCTTCGTAAATATTACGTTTATGTTGGAGGTATTCGAAGGTTATCGGAGTGAAGGACTCCGAAGGCTTACGTTTAAAAAAATTTACTGATGTATCTTATATATATGTTTTTAAAATTAATTTTAAATTTTTGAGATTTATATAGAATTTATTCTATATATGAAAGTAAAAAAGTATCTAATTATATATATATTTTTTTAGAACTCTTTCCCGCACATCAAATTTTTGTTAAAAATACGCAGTAAATTTTAAATTTTTACAGTCAATAGAGCATATTAACATTTTCATTTTAATGGAGTGGTTAAGAGGAAAGAGTCCTCCAACAGGAGAAAGAGACCTTGAATATAAATTCATAGGAGCAAAAGTTTTAGAACCCAAAGATAACAATCAAATAGAAGTGAAATTATTTTTAAAACCAACAAAGAGTGATGAAGTTTTAATTATTAAGGGTGCAACAAAAAACCTTATCCAACTACCTACAATGAGCAAATATCCTGAGAAATATATTTTTTCAAAAGAATACTATGATAATGAAACTGAAGTAAAGGAGGCTTTAGAAACAAGACCAGCAGACTTTATTACATTATTTTTTATTCGCAACAAAAAGAAAAATATTGTTACAGTTAGAATTGGAACAATAGGTGCATTTGGAATCAACAGCAGATACATAAAATGGGAAGAATTTAAGACTGTAAGTGATTTATATCCCATATCTTCAGAAGAGTATGCACTTTTTGAAGAAGCATATGATGAGGATAAAAATCAAACAGATAATAATTTGGAAAAGGAAAATCAGCTTAACCCTGAATTTGATCAACAAAGGGGTAGTAATATGATAAACAAGGACACGACACAACAAATGGGAATACAAAAAGGAAAGATTACACAAAATTTAATACCAGAAGAGGTAATACAAACAAAACCATTTAATTTACACATGCATAACAACAATAATAATGTTAATGAAAATAGTAAGAATAATTCAGTAATATTACCACAAAATATAAAAGATTTTGTGGACAGTATGGAGGGAATTTTAACACAGACAAATACAGAAATCTCAGATACAGAAATGGAAGATGCAACAGTCACACAAGAACTTGTAGAACAAGAAAATGAAGATCAATCAATAGATTTAGACAATTATAAAATTTTACCTAAGGTATTTAGTAATACTTCCCTTACAGTACAGTATATTGAGGCTTTGTTCCAATGTGAGAAAAAATTACAAACAAGCGAAGAGGATCATATCTTAATTAAAACAATAAATGAAGGTATAAGAGATTTANTTGAATATAAATTCATAGGAGCAAAAGTTTTAGAACCCAAAGATAACAATCAAATAGAAGTGAAATTATTTTTAAAACCAACAAAGAGTGATGAAGTTTTAATTATTAAGGGTGCAACAAAAAACCTTATCCAACTACCTACAATGAGCAAATATCCTGAGAAATATATTTTTTCAAAAGAATACTATGATAATGAAACTGAAGTAAAGGAGGCTTTAGAAACAAGACCAGCAGACTTTATTACATTATTTTTTATTCGCAACAAAAAGAAAAATATTGTTACAGTTAGAATTGGAACAATAGGTGCATTTGGAATCAACAGCAGATACATAAAATGGGAAGAATTTAAGACTGTAAGTGATTTATATCCCATATCTTCAGAAGAGTATGCACTTTTTGAAGAAGCATATGATGAGGATAAAAATCAAACAGATAATAATTTGGAAAAGGAAAATCAGCTTAACCCTGAATTTGATCAACAAAGGGGTAGTAATATGATAAACAAGGACACGACACAACAAATGGGAATACAAAAAGGAAAGATTACACAAAATTTAATACCAGAAGAGGTAATACAAACAAAACCATTTAATTTACACATGCATAACAACAATAATAATGTTAATGAAAATAGTAAGAATAATTCAGTAATATTACCACAAAATATAAAAGATTTTGTGGACAGTATGGAGGGAATTTTAACACAGACAAATACAGAAATCTCAGATACAGAAATGGAAGATGCAACAGTCACACAAGAACTTGTAGAACAAGAAAATGAAGATCAATCAATAGATTTAGACAATTATAAAATTTTACCTAAGGTATTTAGTAATACTTCCCTTACAGTACAGTATATTGAGGCTTTGTTCCAATGTGAGAAAAAATTACAAACAAGCGAAGAGGATCATATCTTAATTAAAACAATAAATGAAGGTATAAGAGATTTACACTTTTTTAAAAGATTTTATGGAAGACATGATGAGAAACCACAATATATCGAAGTTTTTGAAAATTTGGTAGGAGGATTTATACAACAATATAAGGATAAACATAAAATAGATTTCAATATTGGAACTGACAATATTAGAAAAATTAGACAGAATGTACGTATAATTTTTGCATGGAAAGCTTTAAGGAGTTTTAACTTAAATGAATTGGATAGAAGATCTTTAGCAAACCGAATAATACATATAAATTGATTACTTTTTGAGAGAGGAGAAAGACCATCCAAAGCAGATTTTAACTTTGACAAAATCCGAGAATATTGCAATAGAGTTGCTAAAGTAGAAAGAAAACAATTACCAATGGATTTTTCAAAACTTCCACAGAGAATTTTTGATGGGTTACCACATACAGTACCAATTAGGAATAGACAAACAATTAAAGAAATTGTTGCATTTTTGAGACAGTATTATGATGTCGATAGACTTCCAGAGAGTTACTTTGTTTCCAAACCAACATTGCTAGAAAACTGGCAGGATTTAAGAAGGGAAGTGAGAAACCTCTTTCCTATAACAGATCCAAGAAAATTAAAAAATCTAAACGCAATCAGATTTCAGCTTAAATCATATTACAAAATACCAAAGAAATTACCAGAGTATTATTTTAACTTACCATTCATAAAAAAGTCACAAAAGCCAAATTTACCAGAGAATCTAGAAGATATAAGTTTAAATTGCAACAAATATCTACCATAGAAAAGAGGAAGAACAGAAGATTATTCATTTAAAGACTTATTAAGAGAATTAGGTACACATTATAACTTTGAAAAACTTCCAGAAAATTACTTTTATCAAAGATCAAATCTACCAACTTCACCTAAACAAATTCAAATACCACAAGAAATTAAAGTTCCAGCAACCTGTATTGTAGAAGCAAGAGAATTATCTCGTTTCTTATACCCACTCTATGACTATGAAGTGCCTCTAGGGAAATAATGGATAAATTATGAATTAGATAAAAGAATACCATTACCTGAAGATATGAAGGCAGCGGAAGCAGGTTCTGGAATTAAACTACCAATTAGAAGAATTAATTTAAAAACAGAGATAAAAAAATTAAGAAAGTATTACAAATTTAAGCTATTACCAGACAAATGGATTATTTCAGATTATGTGAGAAAGCCTTTGTTACTCAATTTAGAAACAACAATAAAAGACCTACAAGAAAAACACAGAAACAGACAGGATTAGAAAATAGATTTACCTATTAAAACTCAAAAACAATATAATGAAACTGTAAATGTATTAAAAACATATTATTTTTTTCGTTACTTACCAAAAGAATTTGTGGAAATGGAAAAATTACCAGAGCCAGAATTCCCAAGTGTTGGGAATCTTATCTTTGTTTAATAAATTAAAAAAATCTGGAGAAAAAAAGGAGTTATATCTTCAAGATAGTAACTCATTAACTTTAAATAATAGGGATAATTTTTGGAATATGTTAGGTACGGTATATATATATTATGGGGGTTTAATTAATACATTTTTTTTATATAAATATTATATGATAGTATATATGGAAAATAAAGAAAAAAAATATAATAAAAATAAGAAAAAAATTTTTAAAAATAAGAAAATAAATAAAAAAAAAGAAGAAAAGTACCTATTCAATTTATTAAAGGGAAGGAGCTACAAAGAGTCCAATAAAGGAGGTTACGGGCCATATTCTGATGAAAAAACTTTTAAAATATTTACACAGAATATAAGAGGAATAAATGATACTCTAAAACAGATTGATTGGCTTAATTTTTGTATTGAAAATGAATATGATATTATTGGTTTAACAGAAACATGGGTAAATAAAAATAGTAATAACAGTAAATATATATTTAAAGATATAATAATAAATCAAACACTGCATAGAGAAAATGAATATAGTTATATATGGGCTGATAGTGAACAATCTAAGGGTTCAGGTCTATGTTTAATGATCAAGAGTAAATGGGCAAAACACATTTATAAAACTAAAAAATATAAAGGCAATATTATATCAATCAAGATGGCATTTAAAAAAAAGATCAAAATGCAAATTATTCTTATATATTACCCAGCAAATGCAACAGAAAGCAAAGAAAGATCCCATATTTCAAAATGGATAATTAATGAGCTTGAGGAGCACCAAGATAGAGAAACACATTTTTCAATTGTAATAGGAGACTTCAATGCAACACTCAATCCAAGGTTAGATAGATTTAATAAGAATATAACATTAAATTTAAGATCAAACAAACCAGAAAGTCATATTCTGAGATATCTGCTAAATAATAGCTATACTGATGCATATAGAATTTATAAAGAAGCTCTAAAAACAAATACCCAAACAGAAAACCAAACAGAAGATTTCACATGGAGAAATAAAGCAAATGATATAAAAAGTCGAATAGATCNCAAAACACATTTATAAAACTAAAAAATATAAAGGCAATATTATATCAATCAAGATGGCATTTAAAAAAAAGATCAAAATGCAAATTATTCTTATATATTACCCAGCAAATGCAACAGAAAGCAAAGAAAGATCCCATATTTCAAAATGGATAATTAATGAGCTTGAGGAGCACCGAGATAGAGAAACACATTTTTCAATTGTAATAGGAGACTTCAATGCAACACTCAATCCAAGGTTAGATAGATTTAATAAGAATATAACATTAAATTTAAGATCAAACAAACCAGAAAGTCATATTCTGAGATATCTGCTAAATAATAGCTATACTGATGCATATAGAATTTATAAAGAAGCTCTAAAAACAAATACCCAAACAGAAAACCAAACAGAAGATTTCACATGGAGAAATAAAGCAAATGATATAAAAAGTCGAATAGATCAAATCTGGATATCAGATAATATACTGGATCACATGTTAAATACTATAATAATAGACACATGCTCAATAGCACAAAGTGATCATTCAGGAGTTTTATTAAATTTAAAATTTGACCTTTTTCAAGACAAATATCAAAATGGAAGAAGAATCAAAAATGCAGAAAATATAAATAGAATATCATTTAATTATAAAAATACATCTAACAAAGTTTGGAAGAAATTTGAGGATGAAATAGAAGAACATATAAAATATAATTTGGAAATTCAACATAGATCTGTAGAAGAAAAATGGAATTTTTTAAGAAATGTCATATCTAAAGTGGCAAATGAGATTTTACCAAAAAAGAAATACATTACAATGGGCAGATATTCAGAAGAAAAACAGCTACATAATCATTTTAAATCATATAATCAAATCATAATACTAAGAAAAATATATGAATGGGGCAGACAAAAAATTTTTAAAAAAGATAATATAGAACCCCAAATAGCACAAAAAGTAGAAGAAAAAATTAAAATTCTTGAAGACAAATATAATTTTATAATAGAAAATCCTTTAATAAAAAGTAATGAAGAGCTCACAAAATGGATAGTAAATACTCGACAAACATATTATTCCTTAAGGAAAATTTTTAGAAATGAAATTAAAGAAACAAAACACAAGTCAATTATTGAGAATATACTAAATCGTCAAAAAAATTTTAAAGAAAATAAAAAGAATTACTTAAATAGTGTTTTAAAAAGAGAGAAGCCTAAGATAGTAACAGATAGTATAGTTAGGAAAGTTGGATGCGAAACAGAAGTTATCACAGATCCTGAAGAAATAAAACAAGAAATTAAGAATACCTTTAAAAATTGGATAACAGAGAAACATATAGACCCAATTGACAAATACAGAGATTGGGAAGACATATATAAAGTTAAAGGAAACATTAAAGATGAATGGTACAACTCCATAAATAAAAAGTTTACAGTTGAGGAATTACAGAAAATAATAAGAAAAACTCCAAACAAAAAAGCACCAGGTCCGACGATGATAACAAATGAACTGTGGAAACACATGGGAGAAGAAACTTTAAAACTCTTAATTAATATTTTTAATCATATATTACAAAGTAGAGAAATACCCCATGAGTGGGTAGAGGGGTATATTTTTCCAATTGCAAAACCTAAAGATTGGAAAAAAAATATGTGGAATACTAGACCAATTACATTACTAGAAACAGCAAGGAAAATTTTTTCTAAGGGGATCTACAATAGATTAAGTAAAGTTCTGACAAAACAAAAAATTTTAAATGAAAATAATTGGGCGGGTCTTCCAGAAGGCTCAGTACAAGGACCAATACATATTCTTAACAACTGCATAGAAGAAACAAAAGAGTATAAAAAAGAAATATGGATTCTATCACAAAAGCCTTCGATTCTATCAATAATGATATACTCAAAAAAAGCATGGAAAGAATTAAAATACCTAACAATATTATTGAAATTATACATAAACTAACAGTAACAAGATCTAATAGAGTAATTACTTTCCATGGTCTCACAGACCCTTTTAATCCAAAAATGGGAATAGAGCAAGGGGACTCTTTATCTCCTCTTTTGTGGAGGATATATTATGACTCTCTATTAGAAAGAATACAGAATATGAAAGAGGGATATTTAATGGAAACAACACAATATGGAGATTTACGAACTGATATGGGAAAAATAAAAAGTATAAAAATAAATTCTTTTGCATATATGGATGATACAACTTATATAGCAAGTAATAAGAACCAACTCAAAAATATTTTAACTAAAGTAAAAGAATTCTCAAATATCACAGGCATTAGAGTTAATGCAGAAAAATCTCATTTAATATGCATAAATCCAAAAAAGGAACATAAAATATCGAAGCAGGGAAAGTTTATAAATAAAAAAGATAAGAATAGAATAAACTCAGTTAAATTTATGAAAGAAAAAATAATAGCACACAAAAAAAATGAATATGTAAGGATACTAGGTATATGGATTTCAGCAGATGGAAAGAAGAGTCATCAAAAAACATTAATTGAAGAGAAAGCTAGAAACATATGTAGAATGGTAGAAAGGGCAAAAATAACAGATAAAGGAGCAAGATATATAATAAATCACGTGCTTTTTCCAGCAATAGAATATCTTTTAAATGATGTTTACTTAAATACAAGTATGTGTAAGAAAATAAACTCAATATGTCTTAAGACGTTTAAACATAAAGCTGGATTTGCACAAACAGCAATTAACAGTATCTTTCACTTGAAAGAAGGATATAATATATTTGATATTGAAGATAGACAATTACAATTACATATAAAAAATTTAAACGATAGAATAAATAGGGATGATTTATTAGGAGAATCAATAAAGATAAGATTACAACAATTTCAAAATTGGTTATGGACTGANTCTTCCAGAAGGCTCAGTACAAGGACCAATACATATTCTTAACAACTGCATAGAAGAAGCAAAAGAGTATAAAAAAGAAATATGGATTCTATCACAAGATATTTCAAAAGCCTTCGATTCTATCAATAATGATATACTCAAAAAAAGCATGGAAAGAATTAAAATACCTAACAATATTATTGAAATTATACATAAACTAACAGTAACAAGATCTAATAGAGTAATTACTTTCCATGGTCTCACAGACCCTTTTAATCCAAAAATGGGAATAGAGCAAGGGGACTCTTTATCTCCTCTTTTGTGGAGGATATATTATGACCCTCTATTAGAAAGAATACAGAATATGAAAGAGGGATATTTAATGGAAACAACACAATATGGAGATTTACGAACTGATATGGGAAAAATAAAAAGTATAAAAATAAATTCTTTTGCATATATGGATGATACAACTTATATAGCAAGTAATAAGAACCAACTCAAAAATATTTTAACTAAAGTAGAAGAATTCTCAAATATCACAGGCATTAGAGTTAATGCAGAAAAATCTCATTTAATATGCATAAATCCAAAAAAGGAACATAAAATATCGAAGCAGGGAAAGTTTATAAATAAAAAAGATAAGAATAGAATAAACTCAGTTAAATTTATGAAAGAAAAAATAATAGCACACAAAAAAAATGAATATGTAAGGATACTAGGTATATGGATTTCAGCAGATGGAAAGAAGAGTCATCAAAAAACATTAATTGAAGAGAAAGCTAGAAACATATGTAGAATGGTAGAAAGGGCAAAAATAACAGATAAAGGAGCAAGATATATAATAAATCACGTGCTTTTTCCAGCAATAGAATATCTTTTAAATGATGTTTACTTAAATACAAGTATGTGTAAGAAAATAAACTCAATATGTCTTAAGACGTTTAAACATAAAGCTGGATTTGCACAAACAGCAATTAACAGTATCTTTCACTTGAAAGAAGGATATAATATATTTGATATTGAAGATAGACAATTACAATTACATATAAAAAATTTAAACGATAGAATAAATAGGGATGATTTATTAGGAGAATCAACAAAGATAAGATTACAACAATTTCAAAATTGGTTATGGACTGATAAATTGATATTTGATAAGAATTTGATATATAAGATAAAAAACAATTTTAATCTAAATGCAATGATAATAAGCAAAGCAAAAGAAAAATTAATTGTATGGGAATCTACATACAAAGGAAAATCAATAATTACAATCCTTAGTGGGGCAAATATACATTTAAACAATTATAGGAAGACTTGGGATATGAAGAAAAATTATTACATAAAGGCTTAAGGGAAAATGGAATAATGTTTGTAGAACAAATAATGAATTTAAATTTTAAAGACATACTGGATTGGCATCATATTCAAACTACACGTCCAAAGAGAGGGAAGCCACCAGGATGGTATACTTATATTGACCAAAAAAAAGATTATATAACTAACATTATACATGTTGTCAAAACTATTGAATTGAGTCAGACGCAATTAAAATTGAGAAAAATTGAAATTGAGTCAAGGCAAATTTTGATTTTTATTAATGATTGACGTAATTAGTTGAGTCAGACACAATTAAAAATTGAAATTTTAAGAGTTGAGTCAAGGTCAAATTAGTTTTGACGACATATATAACTAACATGATACAAGACAAGTTAAGAAATTTTTATGCACATAATCTTAATATCTTTAATAACTTAACAAAAAAACATGTATCCACAAAAAAACTATGGATTGCACACAAAGAAAATAATGAATTAATAATAGAAAAAGAGTATAAAAGGGGAAAACAAGTAATTGATAAGAGAAATACACAAAAATTGAAACATTATAATATTGTAACAACAAACTTGGAACCCACATCAGTACTTTTACCATGTGAAGGTTGTGAGATAAATACAAGGGAAAACAATGAGAAATGTGTATATAGACTAGACAAAAACAAAGAAGATAAGATTGAGATTCCAGTAATATATTCAAAGAAATCTACATCCAACACACTGACAAAATCTTTCAAGAATAGGATAAGAATGAATGTTAAAGATCTATACAGGGCGACAGCTATAATGGAAAATTATGAAGAAGATGTTCAAGAAAATGATACATTAAATATTCCATTAAACATAATAGATGAGGAAGATAATCAGAGAAAAAGTGAATATCATGAAATACAAAAATGGATAAACTGTGAAGATAAGAACATAAGAGAGCTTATATATATCAAAGAAAAACTTAAAAATAAAAAACAGGTTAAAGTATATACAGATGGTTCTTTAGAAACAACTTTAACAGAAAACATCATGGGTTTTGGATGGGTTATACCAGAAGTAAAAGATTATGAAAGACTAACTTTTCGTGGTAATATAAAAAATTTTCCATCATCAACGAGGGCAGAATTAATGGCAATATTTACAGCTTTGATAGTAATGCCAAAAAGGTCCAAAGTTATAATATATACTGATAGCGCATGTGCTATACAAAATATAAAAATAATTACAAAACAAATAAATACAAGAAAGATATGGACAGAGAATAAAAATCCAGTAATTTTACAAATGATAAATGATATTGTACAGGAAAGAAGACTAAAGATAATTTGTCATAAAGTCAAAGCACACTCAGGAGATAAATACAATGAAATCGCGGACTCCTTAGCTAAAATACCAGGATTTATAGAAGGCATCACAAATAATATTTTCGAAGGCACAACAATATCTCTGAATTACAACAATATAACAGACCGTAGNGAAAATGATACATTAAATATTCCATTAAACATAATAGATGAGGAAGATAATCAGAGAAAAAGTGAATATCATGAAATACAAAAATGGATAAACTGTGAGGATGAGAACATAAGAGAGCTTATATATATCAAAGAAAAACTTAAAAATAAAAAACAGGTTAAAGTATATACAGATGGTTCTTTAGAAACAACTTTAACAGAAAACATCATGGGTTTTGGATGGGTTATACCAGAAGTAAAAGATTATGAAAGACTAACTTTTCGTGGTAATATAAAAAATTTTCCATCATCAACGAGGGCAGAATTAATGGCAATATTTACAGCTTTGATAGTAATGCCAAAAAGGTCCAAAGTTATAATATATACTGATAGCGCATGTGCTATACAAAATATAAAAATAATTACAAAACAAATAAATACAAGAAAGATATGGACAGAGAATAAAAATCCAGTAATTTTACAAATGATAAATGATATTGTACAGGAAAGAAGACTAAAGATAATTTGTCATAAAGTCAAAGCACACTCAGGAGATAAATACAATGAAATCGCGGACTCCTTAGCTAAAATACCAGGATTTATAGAAGGCATCACAAATAATATTTTCGAAGGCACAACAATATCTCTGAATTACAACAATATAACAGACCATAGCTTCATACCAATATGAAAATTTACTCCAATAGAAACACCTGTCAAAGACGCAATTAAAGAAATTAATAGACTTAAATTGATGTTGAATTTTAAATATCAGGAAAGATTCAAATACATAATGACTAATACAAAATGTAGAGAAATAGATTGGGATTTAACATTCAAGACCAAACATCCCAGTAAGATAACATCAGATATTACAAACAAAGAAGATTCAAATAAAAGAAGTTTTGCTTTAAAACTGTTGTGTGAAGAATTGCCAACTCTTTCAAAAAGATATATACATAAACCAAATTTATATAGCAGCTCATCATGTATATTATGTGAGAAATTGATGGAAGAAGATAATATGCATGTCTTCACATGCAAACGAAAAGGGCAAATAGATCCAATAAAGAACTTAACTAATAAATTCAAAGAGATTTTAATTGAAAAAATCAAGAAGGAAGAATCTGGTATAGACATTAAAATAATTAAAAAAGTTGTAAGTGAAGTTGATATTCTAAACTATACATACATCAGGAAACTTTTTGGGGCGTAAATTTACAGAAAATTTACGGGACCTACAGAAATTTACGCCTAAAAAAATCAATTTTTTTGACTTTGATCATTATTTATAAGACAGGGAGCGATTTTTTACTAAGATATTCCTATAACAGATCGAAAGATCTGGTTCTTAGCTACAAGATGATATGTGTTTCATTTCTGTAACATCAATATTCGCGAAGATATTCAAGTTTAAAGTTTCACATTTGTGAAAAAATTTCCGTGTAAATTTTCCGAAAATTTTCGTAATTCTGCCGGAAATTTCTATGACGTCACGTGAATTTCCGGCAGAATTACGGAAATTTTCGAAAAATTTACACAGAAATTTTTTCACAAATGTAAAACTTTAAACGTGAATATCTTCGCGAATATTAATGTTACAGAAATGAAACACATATCATCTTGTAGCTAAGAACCAGATCTTTCGATCTGTCATAGGAATATCTTAGTAAAAAATCGCTCCCTGTCTTATAAATAGTGATCAAAGTCAAAAAAATTGATTTTTTTAGGCGTAAATTTCTATAGGTCCCGTAAATTTTCTGTAAATTTACGCCCCAAAAAGTTTCCTGATGTATGTATAGTTTAGAATATCAACTTCACTTACAACTTTTTTAATTATTTTAATGTCTATACCAGATTCTTCCTTCTTGATTTTTTCAATTAAAATCTNGTAAATTTCTATAGGTCCCGTAAATTTTCTGTAAATTTACGCCCCAAAAAGTTTCCTGATGTATAAGAAGGATTATACTTTATCAAAAAATTATTCAGACTTAAGTTTTTTTGATGTTATTAAAGGCTTTATACCCAATATTTTAGTTACAAAAGTAAAAAAGATTTATAGAAACAAAAAAGCAAAGGCAAATAAAATAATCATAGATGTTTTAGAAGAGTTTTAGAAAATACTTAAACAGATATGGAAAGAAAGATATGATAAGGTTATTGAATGGGAGATAAAGAATGGCATAACTAATAAAGATAAAAGAACAAGACAAATAAGGAATGATAAAAGGACAAAAATACAGATTGACAAAACATCAAATATAAAAGAGGGAAATTTGCATATATCAAAAATGATGGAAAAAATAAATTTTCAAAGAAAACAAAAACAGAAAGAGGAGGATTTAGAGTTTTTTACAAATGAAATTTTTCTTAATACTTTTACTTATAAAGGAAACAATTTATATAAAATAAAAATTTTTTCTGATGGGGACATGGCCATCAGTTCCTAAGCTTAATAACTTAGGCAACGATGGGCCGGACGGTAAATCTAGTATAGCTTATTTTAGTCAGTTTCAATAGATATATTATAATCTTATGTACAAGCTTGTATTATAATTTTATTAATAAAAAATTTATTGGAGCATGGCTCCGTTGGAAAAAAAAAAAAAAATTATATATATTTTTAATCAAAAAATTTATTTAAATAATCAAAAAATTTTAAATTTTAAGTAAAATAATTTTATTTTCTATAAAAAACTATTTTAACTTTTTTTTTCAAAATTACAATTTCAAATCTTAAAATAATTTTGTGTACAAGTATAATAGTATATCTACTGTAAAAATTTAAGATTTTTAGAATACAAATTGAATGAGTAATTAATATTTTTAGTATAAAATTATTAATTATTTATCCAATTTATATTCTAAAAATTTCAAACTTTTATAATAGATGCAATATATTCTCTAGAATAAAGTTATTTAGTATTATTTTTAATAGTTCTTAGATAATAAAAATATATTAATATGAAACAAAGATCAACTAATATTTTTTAATAATTTTATTATTTTTTTATTCTTATTTACATTAGTAAATTTTTTTAAATGTAAACTTTCGAAGTATTTCACTTTAATAACCTTCAAATATCTCCAATATAAACGTAATATTTACAAAGGTTATTGATACTGAAAACCTTCATTTTTATTAATAAAATATAATATTACGGAAATTATTGATATTGATAATCTTCAATAACCTTCATTTTATTATAATAAACATAATATTTGCAAAGGTTATTAGTCCGATAACCTTTAATAACTATTAAAAATGAAATTATTATAATACCTTTTATTATAAAAAATTTCCTGATGTAAAATCAAAATTCTAGTTATACATTGTATACATGTCGTCAAAACTAATTTGGCCTTGACTCAACTCTTAAAATTTCAATTTTTAATTGCGTCTGACTCAACTAATTGCGTCAATCACTAGTAAAAATCAAAATTTGCCTTGACTCAACTCCAATTTTTCTCAATTTTAATTGCGTCTGACTCAATTCAATAGTTTTGACGATATGTATAATACATTGTTGACCTATTTATATCTTCAAAGGAAAATAGGAAATGACAACTAAAGCGGGAAAAACTATATATAAAAGATCACACAGCAGTTATATGTAATGTACTATAGTTGAAGGTATACATGTTCCCAAAATTGATTTTGGATTTTTGAGGTATTTTGACTTTTTGAGATTTATGCAGAATCTATTCTATATATGGAAGTAAAAAAAGTACCCAGTTATGTGTATCTTCAATCAAAGAATAAATCTGGGTAGTCAAAAAATTTCGGGTTTTAAGTAAAATAATTTCGTCTTCTATGAAAAACTATTTCGACTTTTTTTCCCGAAATTATAATTTCGGGGTCCCAAAATAATTTTGCATGCAAGTATAGTTGAAGAGTTTGTAAATAAATACAATAATGAAAAATTTAAATATGTAGTTTTATTCGAAAGAGGTAAGAGTGAGGTTTTAAGGGGGTTTATAGAAACCAAATTTTTATCGTCGTCTTGACAATTTATAAAGAAACCAATTCTTTAACTATAGGATTTTCAACAAATGAAAAGAGTTATTATTCATCAAGAATAATAATATCAAAGTATATAAATTATAATATTTAATGTCACCAAGACTTTATTATCAATTTATTATTTACAACAAGCTAAATACATTTAATAGATTTGTACTAAAGTGTATTGAAACTTATATTGATTTGTATCTAACTGAAAACTGAGAATAAGGGAAAACTCAGCTTATTTATAACTAATAATTCTTGCTATCATCTATATCATTACATATGCCATTAAATATGCCATCATGCGTGTCATCATGCATGCTATAATCTATGCCATATCTCTTGTCATCACTTATGCCATCGCATTACTGATCGACAATGAATTATTAATCTAGATATACTAATTTAGGTAACAAATAATAATTCGTAATATATGACTAAATTAATTTATAATAATATAATAACTATAATAGAAATAAGATATAAAATATAATAATAATAAAAATGATAAGAAAATACATATAAGAAATATACGTGTTGCCCAAATCCCAAATAATTTGGGATTTGGGATGCCAAAATACACAAATTACTAGTATTTGGGATTTGGGATTTTGGCAAAAAATACTAATTATAATTTGGAATTTGGGATTTGGGATTTCGGCATTTGGGATTTCAGCATTTGGATTTTGAATTTGGGTGGCAGATATAATAAGAAATATAACTATAATATTAATAATAAAAATAAAACTAAGTTAACAACATGTTTTCAAAATTGATTTTAGATTTTTGAGGTATTTCGTCTTTTTGAGATTTATGTAGAATTTATTTTATATATAGAAGTATACGTGTTGCCTAAATCCCAAATAATTTGGGATTTGGGATTTGGAATTTCGACAAAAAATACTAATTGTAATTTGGGATTTGGGATTTGGGATTTCGGCATTTGGGATTTTGACATTTGAATTTTGAATTTGGGTGGCAGGTATATATGAAAGTAAAAAAAGTACCTAGTTATATATATTTTTAATCAAGAAATTTATCTGGATGGTTAAAAAATTTTGGGTTTTAAATAAAATAATTTCATTTTTTATAAAAAACTATTTTAACTTTTTTTTCCAAAATTGCAATTTCGGAACCCCAAAATAATTTAGCATGCAAGTATAATCCTAGTTTATAACCTTAAATACAATTATAATTAAAAATATTTTAAATAATAAATTTTATATTTTTTATTAAGTTATTGTTAACATCAAATTCTAATATATAAAAATTGTTGAGATTTCAAATAAAAAATAAATTACTATTAAAGTAAAGAAGTAAGTACTTACAAATTAATTACTAAATAAATCAAATATTTATACATTAACGAAACTTACACAGTCAAAATTATTTATTAAGTAATTTATCAACTGCAAAATGCAACTTAACATTTTTAATA
>PQFF01000127.1:389721-407599 GCA_003547095.1 Diversispora epigaea
ACAGATCGAAAGATCTGGTTCTTAGCTACAAGATGATATGTGTTTCATTTCTGTAACATCAATATTCGCGAAGATATTCAAGTTTAAAGTTTCACATTTGTGAAAAAATTTCCGTGTAAATTTTCCGAAAATTTTCGTAATTCTGCCGGAAATTTCTATGACGTCACGTGAATTTCCGGCAGAATTACGGAAATTTTCGAAAAATTTACACAGAAATTTTTTCACAAATGTAAAACTTTAAACGTGAATATCTTCGCGAATATTAATGTTACAGAAATGAAACACATATCATCTTGTAGCTAAGAACCAGATCTTTCGATCTGTCATAGGAATATCTTAGTAAAAAATCGCTCCCTGTCTTATAAATAGTGATCAAAGTCAAAAAAATTGATTTTTTTAGGCGTAAATTTCTATAGGTCCCGTAAATTTTCTGTAAATTTACGCCCCAAAAAGTTTCCTGATGTATAAGAAGGATTATACTTTATCAAAAAATTATTCAGACTTAAGTTTTTTTGATGTTATTAAAGGCTTTATACCCAATATTTTAGTTACAAAAGTAAAAAAGATTTATAGAAACAAAAAAGCAAAGGCAAATAAAATAATCATAGATGTTTTAGAAGAGTTTTAGAAAATACTTAAACAGATATGGAAAGAAAGATATGATAAGGTTATTGAATGGGAGATAAAGAATGGCATAACTAATAAAGATAAAAGAACAAGACAAATAAGGAATGATAAAAGGACAAAAATACAGATTGACAAAACATCAAATATAAAAGAGGGAAATTTGCATATATCAAAAATGATGGAAAAAATAAATTTTCAAAGAAAACAAAAACAGAAAGAGGAGGATTTAGAGTTTTTTACAAATGAAATTTTTCTTAATACTTTTACTTATAAAGGAAACAATTTATATAAAATAAAAATTTTTTCTGATGGGGACATGGCCATCAGTTCCTAAGCTTAATAACTTAGGCAACGATGGGCCGGACGGTAAATCTAGTATAGCTTATTTTAGTCAGTTTCAATAGATATATTATAATCTTATGTACAAGCTTGTATTATAATTTTATTAATAAAAAATTTATTGGAGCATGGCTCCGTTGGAAAAAAAAAAAAAAATTATATATATTTTTAATCAAAAAATTTATTTAAATAATCAAAAAATTTTAAATTTTAAGTAAAATAATTTTATTTTCTATAAAAAACTATTTTAACTTTTTTTTTCAAAATTACAATTTCAAATCTTAAAATAATTTTGTGTACAAGTATAATAGTATATCTACTGTAAAAATTTAAGATTTTTAGAATACAAATTGAATGAGTAATTAATATTTTTAGTATAAAATTATTAATTATTTATCCAATTTATATTCTAAAAATTTCAAACTTTTATAATAGATGCAATATATTCTCTAGAATAAAGTTATTTAGTATTATTTTTAATAGTTCTTAGATAATAAAAATATATTAATATGAAACAAAGATCAACTAATATTTTTTAATAATTTTATTATTTTTTTATTCTTATTTACATTAGTAAATTTTTTTAAATGTAAACTTTCGAAGTATTTCACTTTAATAACCTTCAAATATCTCCAATATAAACGTAATATTTACAAAGGTTATTGATACTGAAAACCTTCATTTTTATTAATAAAATATAATATTACGGAAATTATTGATATTGATAATCTTCAATAACCTTCATTTTATTATAATAAACATAATATTTGCAAAGGTTATTAGTCCGATAACCTTTAATAACTATTAAAAATGAAATTATTATAATACCTTTTATTATAAAAAATTTCCTGATGTAAAATCAAAATTCTAGTTATACATTGTATACATGTCGTCAAAACTAATTTGGCCTTGACTCAACTCTTAAAATTTCAATTTTTAATTGCGTCTGACTCAACTAATTGCGTCAATCACTAGTAAAAATCAAAATTTGCCTTGACTCAACTCCAATTTTTCTCAATTTTAATTGCGTCTGACTCAATTCAATAGTTTTGACGATATGTATAATACATTGTTGACCTATTTATATCTTCAAAGGAAAATAGGAAATGACAACTAAAGCGGGAAAAACTATATATAAAAGATCACACAGCAGTTATATGTAATGTACTATAGTTGAAGGTATACATGTTCCCAAAATTGATTTTGGATTTTTGAGGTATTTTGACTTTTTGAGATTTATGCAGAATCTATTCTATATATGGAAGTAAAAAAAGTACCCAGTTATGTGTATCTTCAATCAAAGAATAAATCTGGGTAGTCAAAAAATTTCGGGTTTTAAGTAAAATAATTTCGTCTTCTATGAAAAACTATTTCGACTTTTTTTCCCGAAATTATAATTTCGGGGTCCCAAAATAATTTTGCATGCAAGTATAGTTGAAGAGTTTGTAAATAAATACAATAATGAAAAATTTAAATATGTAGTTTTATTCGAAAGAGGTAAGAGTGAGGTTTTAAGGGGGTTTATAGAAACCAAATTTTTATCGTCGTCTTGACAATTTATAAAGAAACCAATTCTTTAACTATAGGATTTTCAACAAATGAAAAGAGTTATTATTCATCAAGAATAATAATATCAAAGTATATAAATTATAATATTTAATGTCACCAAGACTTTATTATCAATTTATTATTTACAACAAGCTAAATACATTTAATAGATTTGTACTAAAGTGTATTGAAACTTATATTGATTTGTATCTAACTGAAAACTGAGAATAAGGGAAAACTCAGCTTATTTATAACTAATAATTCTTGCTATCATCTATATCATTACATATGCCATTAAATATGCCATCATGCGTGTCATCATGCATGCTATAATCTATGCCATATCTCTTGTCATCACTTATGCCATCGCATTACTGATCGACAATGAATTATTAATCTAGATATACTAATTTAGGTAACAAATAATAATTCGTAATATATGACTAAATTAATTTATAATAATATAATAACTATAATAGAAATAAGATATAAAATATAATAATAATAAAAATGATAAGAAAATACATATAAGAAATATACGTGTTGCCCAAATCCCAAATAATTTGGGATTTGGGATGCCAAAATACACAAATTACTAGTATTTGGGATTTGGGATTTTGGCAAAAAATACTAATTATAATTTGGAATTTGGGATTTGGGATTTCGGCATTTGGGATTTCAGCATTTGGATTTTGAATTTGGGTGGCAGATATAATAAGAAATATAACTATAATATTAATAATAAAAATAAAACTAAGTTAACAACATGTTTTCAAAATTGATTTTAGATTTTTGAGGTATTTCGTCTTTTTGAGATTTATGTAGAATTTATTTTATATATAGAAGTATACGTGTTGCCTAAATCCCAAATAATTTGGGATTTGGGATTTGGAATTTCGACAAAAAATACTAATTGTAATTTGGGATTTGGGATTTGGGATTTCGGCATTTGGGATTTTGACATTTGAATTTTGAATTTGGGTGGCAGGTATATATGAAAGTAAAAAAAGTACCTAGTTATATATATTTTTAATCAAGAAATTTATCTGGATGGTTAAAAAATTTTGGGTTTTAAATAAAATAATTTCATTTTTTATAAAAAACTATTTTAACTTTTTTTTCCAAAATTGCAATTTCGGAACCCCAAAATAATTTAGCATGCAAGTATAATCCTAGTTTATAACCTTAAATACAATTATAATTAAAAATATTTTAAATAATAAATTTTATATTTTTTATTAAGTTATTGTTAACATCAAATTCTAATATATAAAAATTGTTGAGATTTCAAATAAAAAATAAATTACTATTAAAGTAAAGAAGTAAGTACTTACAAATTAATTACTAAATAAATCAAATATTTATACATTAACGAAACTTACACAGTCAAAATTATTTATTAAGTAATTTATCAACTGCAAAATGCAACTTAACATTTTTAATAATTTTTTATTTACGATTTTTATTGTTATAATAATAATGAAGATAATTTATTAAATTTATATAGTATTTATTTATCTATGTAAAAGTTTGTATCCCCAATTCCAATTTCAATTTCTACTATATTGGATACAATTATAAAGAATTAAAATAAAATAATTTAATTATAAAAATAACAAAAAATATATTTTAATTATTTATTAATTTTTTGTAAATGAAAATAAATGATTCCAACTTGATAACTGTCCATAATCTTTGATGCTTTATTGGTCTTTACTGCAAGCTGAAGATTGCGTTTAGGCTCAAACCATCTGGCTATGGAAATAAGACTCTTCCATGAATCTTTTTTTTTATTTCTATTATAGTATGCAGTACGAATTTCTCTTAAATTCGATAACTGATATCCATAAACAAAATCATCATTATCTACTACTGAATACTGTCCACATCTTGATGCAACCACCACTTCCCTCCATAAACTCTCATTTGGGATTAAATCTCGATATATCATACTTTTTAATTTTTCTATATTAACCCAATATACAATAATTCCATAAAATCCCACACTCCCACGTTTTTTAATTAAATCAATTGTATTTTCAAGTGATGGGTTTAAGTAAAAGCTAGAAGAAGCTCCAAAGTCAAGTTCGGTTCTACAATAAATAAGCTTAATTCCATTTTCACTAATAGATTGAATACCTTGATAGTCTGTTGCATGAAAAAAAGCCTTATAATTAATATCTATTGCATTGACAACTTTTGTATTACATTTTATTAAATCATTCTTTTCGATATCGATAATTTCTTTAAAAGATGAAGCAAACATTTGTGGACCTCTTTCACTATCATAACTGTGCCATTGATTACGTGGAAATTGTGAATTATAAAAATTTGTTTCAAAACTTATTTGGGTGGTTGTATCCCATCGATTGTAAATCCAATCAAGAAGCCAATGCTTTAAAAACTGTTGAGACCAAGTAGAATCATGTACACCGTCACGTAATATATTACTAGCTTCTTCTGTAAGACCCCACTTTACAAGCAATTTCTTATCTTCACCTGATTCCACTCCTTTATTTCCTTCAATACCAACAAAAATTGTTGGATTCATTTGCTCGCGTTCATCAAGAAAATCCAACATGATTTCCTCATTAGTCATAAATTCAAGACGAGAATTCCCTTTCAGAAAGGAACTAACAAGACTCAGTTGAAAACCACGGTTAACAAAGTATTGAGTGATCTCAGTAAGGAGAGCGTCATCATTATTACTTGTTGAATTACCAGGTAATGTTGTCTCGGGTGTGGTTGATGGTAAAATATTATCAGAAAGCATGCTTAAATCTTTTAAAATTTTTCAATTAGTGTTATGTATAAATATTTATACAATACGTATATTTTAGTCCTAACAAATAAAATTGACAATATTTAAATCACTACTTCTTGCTTAAAAAAGAAAACGAATATAAAATAAAATTTTGAAATGATAATATAGATCAAGCTCAATCACTCCACGATTTTAAATTTTCTGTAAACTAATTTTTCACGAAGTAGTAGTAATTTAAAGTTGAATTACTTTACTATTAAATTAGATATTTGATTGTCCTACATGTGATATCTGTAATTGATTTTTTTATCATTTATTAACTAATTTGTATTCTTGTGACATCGATTATTTAAAAAAACATTGTTTTCAAAATGGATTATAAAAAAAAATCACTTTTAATATTTAGTTTTATTTATTAATTTTTTTCTTTTCTTTTTATATTATTTAATTATTAATTAATTGTAAAACTGAGTCAGGGATCCGACAATGTGAACGATATTTTTTAACAGCAAATTTTGTTGCTTGGCTAGTATTGTTAACAGTTCGGTTTGGTTCGACTTGAGACCCAAGTCAAACCAAACTGTTGACAAATTAAGCTGAACCGAACTGAATCCTATTGACTTGAAAGTATAAGTCAAACCAAGCTAAACCAAACCGTTTAAGTCAATAGAACTGATGGAACTGATAAAAAAATTAATGATGTTAATAATTTATCAGTCTCATTGGTCTTATTGGTTTCAATGAAGTTGATAGGGCCAATGGGGTCAATGGAGTTAATAAAAATTAATGACATTAATAATTTAATTTTAACTTATCAGTTTCATTAATCTTATTAGTCCTATCAATTCCATCAGTCCTATCGGTTCCATCGGTCCTATCGGTCTCATCAGTCCCATTGGTTCCATAGTTCCATCAGTTTCAACAAAGTTGATGGAGTCAATGGAGTCAATTATACATGTCATCAAAACTAATTTGATCTTGACTATACTTGCATACTAAATTATTTTGGGATCCTGAAATTACAATTTTGAAAAAAAAAGTTGAAATAGTTTTTCATAGAAGATGAAATTATTTTACTTAAAACCCAAAATTTTTTGACCACCCAAATAAATTCTTTAATTAAAAATACATATAATTAGGTACTTTTTTTACTTTCATATATAGAATAAATTCTGCATAAATCTCAAAAAGACGAAATACCTCAAAAATCTAAAATCAATTTTGGGAACATGTATAGTCTTGACTTGACTCAACTAATTATGTCAATCACTAGTAAAAATTAAAATTTGTCTTGACTCAACTTCAATTTTTTTGATTTTGTCTGACTCAATTCAATAGTTTTAACGACATATATAGAGTCAATGATTAATAATATATATATAAAATCATATGATTTTATTTGGTCCTCATTAGCCTCATCGACTTCCCATTAACTTAAAATAATCAAATCAAGTCAAATTACAAGTCAATTAACTTGAAGTCAAACCGAACCGATGACTTGAAACTCTCAAGTTAAACCAGTTCAACCCTATCAGTCTGGTTTAGTTCGGTTCGATTTAGCTTGGACTTAATAATACTATATCTAACCTGTTAGACCTTTTCGATATATATTTATATAACAAAATACTTTTCTTGCATATCGGCAAATAGTTGTAAGTGAAACAGAAGCAAGAGCCAATGGAACAGTTCTTTATAATTCTGTTTATAAGTAATTACAATATACCTAACTAAATTTCTTGACTGTACCCCAAAAGTTTTCAATAAAATTGAGTTCACAATGAAACTTGAGATAAAATATAATTTGATATTCAGTTACAACAATAACCTCTTTTAATTGTCTTTTCTGTGCTAAAAAATCTGATTACTAACTTGTTATTTTTTGTATTTCTTCCAATTTTAACCTCTTATTTGGTCATAATTTTCTTTCGATTAAAATTTGTTTTAATCTCTTTGGTTGTTCATGTAATTCAGGAATGTGATAGTTTAACAGAAAGATTATGTTTTTTAGAATTTCTTCATCAAAATATATTTTGTGTATTTTTGGTTGCTTTCTACTAAGACTGAAGTTCATATACTTAGTAATAAGTATATCTGGTGAAAATGCAAAATAACTTGTTACATTTATACTTGCATGCTAAATTATTTTGGAGTTCTGAAATTGCAATTTTGAAAAAAAAAGTCGAAATAGTTTTTCATAAAAGACAAAATTATTTTACTTAAAATTTAAAATTTTTTGACTATCTAAATAAATTTCTTGATTAAAGATACATCAGTAAATTTTTTTAAACGTAAGTCTTCGAAGTCCTTCACTCTGATAACCTTCGAATATCTCCAACATAAACGTAATATTTACGAAGATTATTGATACCAAAAACCTTCATTTTTATTAATAAAACATAATACTCCAGAGGTTATTGATATCAATAACCTTCAATAACCTTCACTTTATCATAATAAATGTAATATTTGCGAAGATTATTGATCCGATAACCTTCAATAACTTTTGAAAATAAAATTATTACAATAACCTCCAACATAAAAAATTTTCTAATGTATATATAACTAGGGTTAGGAATCACCCTAATATTTAGAGTCGACTAATCGACTTTATTCGTTAACGATTAATCGCGATTAATCGCCGATTTCATAGTCATCGATTTAGTCGCGATTCCATAATCGCTGATTTAGTCGCAATTCCATAATCATCGATTTAGTCGCAATTCCATAATCGCCGATTTAGTCACGATTCTATAATCGCCAATTTAGTCGCGATTCTATAATTGCTGATTTAGTCACGATTCTATAATCACCGATTTAGTCATGATTCTATAATCATTAATTTAGTCGCGATTTTATAATCATAGTCACAATTCTATAATTGTAGTCGTGATTATACTTGCACGCAAAATTATTTTGGGGCCTCAAAATTGCAATTTTGGGGAAAAAGTCGAAATAGTTTTTCATAGAAGACAAAATTATTTTATTTAAAATCTGAAATTTTTTGACCACCCAGATAAATTCTTTGATTAAAGATACATATAACTGGGTACTTTTTTTACTTCCATATATAGAATAGATTCTGCATAAATCTCAAAAAGTCGAAATACCTCAAAAATCCAAAATTAATTTTGGGAACATGTATAGTCTAGAGTTGTTAAACTACAGTTTAAACTCAGTGTATTAATAATTTCATATAAAGGTAATAGTAATGTTACGGAAAATGCAAGTAAAAAATAATAATATTACGGAAAATGAAAAAAAAAATTGAAATAAAAAATACGTGCAATATTATATAACTACATCCTAAGTATGTATATTTGAGAGAATATAAAGAATATAGCATATAATAATAATAGAGCAAAGGCAAAAGACAGGAGACAAGGAGTATACCATTGTAAATAAAATAAAAAATACGTGCAATATTATATAACTACATCCTAAGTATGTATATTTGAGAGAATATAAAGAATATAGCATATAATAATAATAGAGCAAAGGCAAAAGACAGGAGACAAGGAGNATAACTGGGTACTTTTTTTACTTCCATATATAGAATAGATTCTGCATAAATCTCAAAAAGTCGAAATACCTCAAAAATCCAAAATCAATTTTGGGAACATGTATAGTCGTGATTCTATAGTCGCGATTTTATAATTATAGTCGCGATTCTATAATCATAGTCACGATTCTATAATCATAGTCACGATTCTATAATTGTAGTCATGATTCATAATCAACTATTTTTTTATAAATTAATTAATTTATTTATTTTTTTATAAATTAATAAATTAATTTATTTTTTTTAATTTATTTAAATAAATTAAATTATTTTAATAATTATCATTATATAATTATGATTAAATTAACGATTATATAATCAAAATTATTCAACGATTATATAGTCACGATTAAATTGACGATTATATAGTCACGATTATTCAACGATTATATAGTCATGATTAAATCGGCAATTATATAGTCGCTTTTAAATCGACGATTATATAGTCGCGATTAAATCGACAATTATATAGTTGCGATTATTCGACGATTATATAGTCGTAATTAAATCGGCGATTATATAATTGCGATTAATCGTTCACCAATATTTGGAATCAACTATATAGTCAAGTCACGATTAATTGTAATTCCATAATCACGATTCCTATCCCTATATATAATTAGGTATTTTTTTTACTTTCATATATAGAATAAATTCTGTATAAATCTCAAAAAAACGAAATACCTCAAAAATCTAAAATAAATTTTGGGAATATGTATAGTTATATTGTCAAATACAACATCAAGAAACTTTTTGGGACATAAATTTATAGAAATTTACGGGACCTACAGAAATTTACGTTTAAAAAAATTAATTTTTTTAACTTTAATCACTATTTATAAAACAGGGAGCGATTTTTTACTAAAGATATTCCTATGATAGATCGAAAGATCTGGTTCTTAGTTACAAGATGATGTATATTTCATTTCTGTACACTGGTTGAATGAACAAAAATCAAAATTTTATTGATGGTGCAAATATGCATAAATCAAACATCCTATTTGTGAAAATTTATAAATCGGAAATTCCTATTTATAAATCAGAAAAAATTGACTGCCTATAGTGCAAAACATCTAAAGACATCAACTACTGCGGTATTGCTGAAATTTTATGGTTTATTGTTATGTGACTTTCACATGATTTTCGGCGAAGCCGAAAAATTTTTTGAACCAAGATACGTGATTCTCACATGAATTGTGTTAGCGAAGTCAAGAAAATATAAATTTTTTTTTTTTTATCGCCTTCTATGCATATTTTATTTATTAAAAAGGTTTGGAAGACATTTTGAGTTACCTTGGTCAGCTTAGGAAGCTTCTGTTAAATAATCAGGAAATTTTAATAGGCAAAAATTTATGCAAATTTTCACTTCGAAAATTTCTGCAAATTTCCAACACCTTCGGAAATTTCTGCAAAAAATTTTCGCAACTTTTCACACAGTTTTCGAAAATTTTTGCAACTTTTTACACAGTTTTCGAAAATTTTCGCAACTTTTCACAAAGTTTTCGAAACTTTTTGCAACTTTTCACAAAGTTTTCGAAACTTTTTGCAACTTTTCACAAAGTTTTCGAAACTTTTTCGCAACTTTTCACAAAGTTTTCGAAACTTTTCGCAACTTTTCGAAAAATTTTCGTAAAGTTTCGCAAATTTTTCCGCAAATTTTTCAAAATTTACAAAATTTTTTATTATTTTTCAAATATTATTATTATTTTATTATTATTATTATTATTTTATTTACATTAATACAAAAATTTCCAAATATATTTTTTATTTCTTAATCCTCGCTTTCTATATTTACTATTTCATTATGATATTCTTCATCTTCACCTTCTTCATCTTCGTCATCTTCGTCATCGTCATCTTCACTTTCGTCACCTTCTTCACTTTCTTCACTTTCGTCATCTTCATATTCATCATTTTTTTTATCTTCATATTCGTTATTTTCTACTTTTTTTTGGATTTTTTAAGATTTTTTTGTAGAGTTTCGACTTCAATAATTCTTTTCTTTCCTTTGTTTCTTTCGGGTTCTATCTGTTTTTCAGGATCTTTCTGTCTTTCTGGAGATACTGGTCTTTGGGGAGTTGGAGATGAGTCCGATTCGTATTCAAAACCTTCTTCATTTTCAATTTTTCTCTATTTTTTAAAATTTTGTTAATTTTCAAAAATTTTAAAAATCTGGCGTGATATGAAATTTACTTACTAAATTTCTTGCAAGAGCCGGTTGTATAATTTCTTCTGACATTTTGATAACTTCATTTTTCAGGTTGAGAAAAATTTCTGAAATAGAAATCGCCCAGGCGATTTGAAGATTTGGAATATTTTTTTTCTTAGGCCAGACATTTTTAATTATTTTTGTCATATATGTGTCATTTTCGTCGTCTTCGATTTTTTCAAATAATTTACGAAAACAATTTGAAACAGCAAGTTTCTTCTTCCACGCCGCAATTTCAGATGCTTTCGCTACGTTACTAATTGGAGGTAACATATTGCTGAAATTTTCAAAAATTGCTGTTTTTACTCGCGCACACAAGGTGCCTCTAAGAGAACGGAGCCTTTTTGATAACTATAAATTTTTAAAAAAATTAATTACAAAACTCTTCAAAATATCAATTTATAGATTTTACTTACAGGTTTTCGAATTTTTTTTTCAAAATATGGTTCCCATTTACTACCCAAAGTGGAGAAAAATTCATTATCAGATTCTCTTAGAAAAAATTCGACAGATTCTTTGAATTCGTCATAATTGGGATATATTTTTTTTTCTAACAGGTCTTGAGCAGACTTGATTATCACAGCCTATTTATAAAAATTGTTAATATTGCGAACATTTGCGAAATGTTCAAATTTTAATATTATACTAACATCTATACAAGCTTGATCATGTGAAAGTATGGCGACTTCTTCTTTAATAATTTTTATTTCTTCTTTCATGTCTTCTTGATTTTTTTTAACTTTTTCTAGAAGTGTTTTTAGATTATCCAATTTCGAAAAGATTCTTCTTGTAACGGCTTGAAACATAAAAAATTTTTAGTCATTTTAATTTTTTTTTGAAATAATTAAACCAATATATTATTATACCATCATTCATTTGATCTACTGAAGACGAGGTTAAGTCTGAATCTTCAGATTCTAGTAGTGGACGTGGAAATAAAGAAGAACGTGAAGCTGAAGCCGAAGAAGGGTGTAAAGCTGAAGCCGAAGAAGGGCGTGAAGCTGAAGCCGAGGAAGGGCGCGAGGAAGAAGCGCGTGAATATTAAGAGGTGCGCGAAGGGTTTTGTTTTTTTTTTTTAAATAATTCGTTCAAATTGCTCATCTTAAATAATAAATAAATATTTCATAAAAATAAACAAAAAAAATAGTAATGTTACGGAAAATGCAAATAAAAAAATTGAAATAAATAGTAATGTTATGGAAACTAATAAAATACGTACAGTATTATTTGATTATATTCTAAAGTATGTAGATTCGAAAGAATATAGCATATAGTAATAACTAATACATACATACCTTATTACCAGACAATAAAATAAAATTTGTAGCGTTATCGAAATAAAACAAAAAAAAATGTCTGTCTAGAGTATACTTGCACGCAAAATTATTTTGGGGCCCCGAAATTGCAATTTTGGGGAAAAAAGTCGAAATAGTTTTTCATAGAAGACGAAAATATTTTACTTAAAACCCGAAATTTTTTGACCACCCAGATTTATTCTTTAATTGAAGATACACATAACTGGGTACTTTTTTTACTTCCATATATAGAATAGATTCTGCATAAATCTCAAAAAGTCGAAATACCTCAAAAATCCAAAATTAATTTTGGGAACATGTATAGTCTAGAGTTGTTAAACTACAGTTTAAACTCAGTGTATTAATAATTTCATATAAAGGTAATAGTAATGTTACGGAAAATGCAAGTAAAAAATAATAATATTACGGAAAATGAAAAAAAAAATTGAAATAAAAAATACGTGCAATATTATATAACTACATCCTAAGTATGTATATTTGAGAGAATATAAAGAATATAGCATATAATAATAATAGAGCAAAGGCAAAAGACAGGAGACAAGGAGTATACCATTGTAAATAAAATAAAAAATACGTGCAATATTATATAACTACATCCTAAGTATGTATATTTGAGAGAATATAAAGAATATAGCATATAATAATAATAGAGCAAAGGCAAAAGACAGGAGACAAGGAGTATACCATTGTAAATNGAAATATTGGAAAAGATATTTAAGTACCATGAAAGAGTACCATTGACAATTTTTAAATTAAAAATAAAGTCGAATAATTTCAATTCTCTTTAAAACAAAATATTGATTTTTTCGAAACAATTTGAACTTTTTTAATATTCTAATATAAACAATGTCTACAAGTTTTCAATGCCCACATTGCCCTCGTAATTTTTCAACACGGAATGCATACTCTCAGCATGTTAATCGATGCATTAATACTGTTTACATCCGGAATTATATAGAGGCATTCTAGGATGCTATATATACGAAACGTCCGGAGAACGCACTAGAACGGTGCGTTCTAGTACACTATATATACGAAACGTTTGGAGAACGCACTTGAACAGTACGTTCTAGTACGCTATATATACGAAACGTTCAGAGAATGCACTAGAACGGTGCGTTCTAGTACGCTATATATATGAAGCGTTCGGAGAACGCACTAGAACGGCATATTTAATACGCTATATGAACGTAGGTGGTGTTCGTAGGACGCTATAGATCGGTGTATTTTGGACGCACTAGAACGTTTATATTTAATTCCTGATATATTTAAGTACAGAAGAATCTAGTGAGGATATTTCAGATATTGTCTCAAGTGTTAACGAAATGTCATTAGATGATGAAGATTTTAGTCGCATAAATGAATTTCAAATTATTCGAGAAGAAAACTCACAAGTTTTTTACCAATATGAAAGTGATCAGGATTATGCTGGTGATATTTCTTTTGGTGAAATATCACATTCAAGTAATATTCCGGAGGAATATGAAAACTTTGATGAAATTTTACCCGCAAGTTTACAAAGCAATGAAGAACCTGTATCATATTTAAGCAATATTCCGGAGGAATATGAAAACTTTGATGAAATTTTACCCGCAAGTTTACAAAGCAATGAAGAACCNCAATTATAAAATTCTTTAACAAACATTCGGATTTATCTCAATTGTCACCTCTCCCAAAAAACATCGAAACTGGACGAAAGTTCATGGATAAAATGAATATTTCACAATTGTCATATTCTAAATATTGCGTACTTACTCATAATAGTCAAGATTACTTTGTTCATTATCGTCCCATTAAAAACTGTATTAAAAACCTTTTGTCAAATCCTGATATATTAAAAAATTTGATGTTTAGATATGAAAATTCGAAGGTAAATACTTATATCGGAAATTTCTTAATAATTAATAATTATATTAATAATTATATTAATAAACTGTTAGATCGAGGATGAAAAATCATATGGAGAACAAAATTCCGGAAATTGGTGGAAACGGGCAGAAAGATCAATTTCAAATCACGCAAATATTTTGTCAATCATTCTCTATTCAGATGCAACTACTACTGATACATTAGGAAAGAGTTCATTACATCCTATATATGTATCTCTTGGAAATATTCCCACATGGAGAAGGAACAAAGAAGACGCGAAACAACNTATATTTTCTTTAATACCCATTTTTATAACAGGCAAAAAAAATTTTGATTTCTTTTTTAATTAAAAAAAATGTTGTATATATATTTGAAAAATCATATTTATTTTACAGATATAGTATTTGTAAGATATTCTTTTTATATCACGGAATGTACATCAGGAAATTTTTTATGTCGGAGGTTATTGTAATAATTTCGTTTTCAAAGGTTATTGAAGGTTATCGGACCAATAACCTTCGCAAATATTACATTTATTATGATAAAGTGAAGGTTATTGAAGGTTATCAATATTAATAACCTCCGGAGTATTACGTTTTATTAATAAAAATGAAGGTTTTTGGTACCAATAACCTTTGTAAATATTGCGTTTATGTTGGAGGTATTCGAAGGTTATCGGAGTGAAGGACTTCGAAGGCTTACGTTTAAAAAAATTTACTGATGTAATATAGAAATTACAAAGAGAAACATTTAAAATTTTATTAATTACTGAGAAAACTAATAAAAATAAAAATACAGATTTGAAATATTGGAAAAGATATTTAAGTACCATGAAAGAGTACCATTGACAATTTTTAAATTAAAAATAAAGTCGAATAATTTCAATTCTCTTTAAAACAAAATATTGATTTTTTCGAAACAATTTGAACTTTTTTAATATTCTAATATAAACAATGTCTACAAGTTTTCAATGCCCACATTGCCCTCGTAATTTTTCAACACGGAATGCATACTCTCAGCATGTTAATCGATGCATTAATACTGTTTACATCCGGAATTATATAGAGGCATTCTAGGATGCTATATATACGAAACGTCCGGAGAACGCACTAGAACGGTGCGTTCTAGTACACTATATATACGAAACGTTTGGAGAACGCACTTGAACAGTACGTTCTAGTACGCTATATATACGAAACGTTCAGAGAATGCACTAGAACGGTGCGTTCTAGTACGCTATATATATGAAGCGTTCGGAGAACGCACTAGAACGGCATATTTAATACGCTATATGAACGTAGGTGGTGTTCGTAGGACGCTATAGATCGGTGTATTTTGGACGCACTAGAACGTTTATATTTAATTCCTGATGNGAAGGACTTCGAAGGCTTACGTTTAAAAAAATTTACTGATGTAATATAGAAATTACAAAGAGAAACATTTAAAATTTTATTAATTACTGAGAAAACTAATAAAAATAAAAATACAGATTTGAAATATTGGAAAAGATATTTAAGTACCATGAAAGAGTACCATTGACAATTTTTAAATTAAAAATAAAGTCGAATAATTTCAATTCTCTTTAAAACAAAATATTGATTTTTTCGAAACAATTTGAACTTTTTTAATATTCTAATATAAACAATGTCTACAAGTTTTCAATGCCCACATTGCCCTCGTAATTTTTCAACACGGAATGCATACTCTCAGCATGTTAATCGATGCATTAATACTGTTTATTTAAGTACAGAAGAATCTAGTGAGGATATTTCAGATATTGTCTCAAGTGTTAACGAAATGTCATTAGATGATGAAGATTTTAGTCGCATAAATGAATTTCAAATTATTCGAGAAGAAAACTCACAAGTTTTTTACCAATATGAAAGTGATCAGGATTATGCTGGTGATATTTCTTTTGGTGAAATATCACATTCAAGTAATATTCCGGAGGAATATGAAAACTTTGATGAAATTTTACCCGCAAGTTTACAAAGCAATGAAGAACCCGAAGTTGAAAACATTGAAAACATTAAAGAATTTCCAAATGAAGCATATGCGGATTTGATGGCACTTGTTATAGAAAATAATCTTAATAACAAAGCTGGAAATGCAATTATAAAATTCTTTAACAAACATTCGGATTTATCTCAATTGTCACCTCTCCCAAAAAACATCGAATCTGGACGAAAGTTCATGGATAAAATGAATATTTCACAATTGTCATATTCTAAATATTGCGTACTTACTCATAATAGTCAAGATTACTTTGTTCATTATCGTCCTATTAAAAACTGTATTAAAAACCTTTTGTCAAATTCAAATATATTAAAAAATTTGATGTTTAGATATGAAAATTCGAAGGTAAATACTTATATCGGAAATTTCTTAATAATTAATAATTATATTAATAATTATATTAATAAACTGTTAGATCGAGGATGAAAAATCATATGGAGAACAAAATTCCGGAAATTGGTGGAAACGGGCAGAAAGATCAATTTCAAATCACGCAAATATTTTGTCAATCATTCTCTATTCAGATGCAACTACACTCCCCTAGCAAAAGTATTTGTGGAATGATAAAATTTGAAAATAATTGCTAAAATTAAAAAGGTAATTGTGAGACAATGAGTGATCTAAAACGTACAAACTTTTTTTTATTAGATTCCCCTAAACTAAGGCTATTATATAATATCTTTTGTGATAAAATTGAAGATCTGTACATGGAGATATTACGCTTCAAATAAAATTGACAAAAAATAATAAATTTATTCTTAGATCTATACCTATACCGCATTCGATGGGTATTAAAGATAGATATCAACTATCTTATATGAAATTGTAGCCAGAAATGATATCTACAACTTTAATTATTGACGTTTTTCTCAGTACCTAATAAAAATTTGACTTCAATTAGATGTGAATAAAAACGACCGAAATTTAATAAAATTTTAAAAAAATAAAAAAAATTCGAAAATAATTGTGACGATTGTTTATACGTGAAAAACTTGATTATTTATTAATGCAACAATAAATGTGCTTTTAAGTTACCTTGAAGCCTGAAATATGAAGCATCTTTTATAAAAATTTCAGCCTTATATATTGAAAATTGAGAAAATAATTCATGATTAAACTAGGACCCCGAAATATTATATTACAAGTCATACTAATAGTTTGCATATCCATCATATAAAAAAAATAAAAATGTCATAAGAATTTATTTGCATAGAATTATACATTTTTGAAAAGTAATAATAATAGTTTGCATAATAATAATCATTTTTATTATAGTTATATGATTAGAATGCATAGCAGATATTATTTTTGTATGGAATATTTTTAAAATGGTAAAATAATAAAAAAAAAGGTGAAAGGGCTCATTGTCATAGTACCAAGTCGCTGCATCAAGCTTTAAAGTTATGAGATGCACGATCAATTTGTTCTTTGATGATTGTGTAACTTTATTTCTAAAGATTTACATATAAAATTCCGTTTTCAGACTTCTCTCGCAAATTGTGGAACAGGAAGCGATTTTTCACAAAGGTATTTCTAAGACAGATTAGCTACAAGGTGATATGTGTTTCATCTTTGTAGCATCGATATTCGCCGTGATAATGAGGTTTAAAGCCAAGCAATTGTCAAAACGT
>PQFF01000127.1:424139-465320 GCA_003547095.1 Diversispora epigaea
TAAATCTATAAAAACGGTACTGCGCCACCCGATTTCACTAAAAAATAGTTTTAAAAATAATCAAAAAGTAATAATTAATACTTTTAAATATCTAAAAATTATCTAAACTAATAAAATAAACGAAATATTATCTATTTACAACTCTATAAACTTCTTTAAAACTATATAATTACTCTTTTTTCTTGTTTAGATCTATAGAATAGTAATGTGAATAATATACTGATTTCACTATAAAATAGTTTTAAAAAGTAATAGTTAGTACCTTTAAATATCTGAAAATATTCTAAACTAATAAAATAAATATAATATTACTCACTTATAACTCTAAACTCTTTTAAACTATATAATTATCTTTTTAATTCAAAATAATAATTGTAATATAATATTTAAAGAAAGAAATATCATATCACAGATTAAAAAAATAATTTACAGATTAAAAGAATAATCCTCGGATTAGAGAACAATCTGGATTAATCCTTCAATCCGTAATCAATCCGTAATTAATCCGCGGATTGATATATATAATCCGAATTAATCCGGATTATATTTTTTTTAATCCGGATCTTTTAAATTTATAAAAAATGATCCGTTAATCTGTGTCACCACGGATAATCCGTCGGATTGACGGATAAGTCATCCACGGATCGCACCTCTACTGTCAATATGAATGAGGAGGAACTTTCTGAATATTTATCAGATAAAGGAATTTGTTATGCACAGGTATATATTAACTATTAAATAATTTTCATAATAAAATGTAGAAGATTACTTAACTCTTTTTTATTATTTAGACATTATTAATAACAGAAATAAGACTATCAAATAAATCACCAATGCATCTTGCACTTGTACAATGGTATGATTTTATTGAAGAAACTCCATTTGTTTATGGCTGTCCTTTATTGAGATNACTATTAAATAATTTTCATAATAAAATGTAGAAGATTACTTAACTCTTTTTTATTACATCAGTAAATTTTTTTAAACGTAAGCCTTCGAAGTCCTTCACTCCAATAACCTTCGAATACCTCCAACATAAACGTAATATTTACGAAGGTTATTGGTACCGAAAACCTTCATTTTTATTAATAAAACGTAATACTCCGGAGGTTATTGATATCGATAACCTTCAATAACCTTCACTTTATCATAATAAACGTAATATTTGCGAAGGTTATTGGTCCGATAACCTTCAATAACCTTTGAAAACGAAATTATTACAATAACCTCTGACTTAAAAAATTTCCTGATGTATTTAGACATTATTAATAACAGAAATAAGACTATCAAATAAATCACCAATGCATCTTGCACTTGTACAATGGTATGATTTTATTGAAGAAACTTCATTTGTTTACGGCTGTCCTTTATTGAGATTGGTAGAGGTACAATTTTATAGAAATAAAAGCGATCGAAGATACAATTCATGTAGTTCCACGCTTTGATAAAAATAATGAATACTTTGTAATGGAATTGGACCAGTGAGGTCTCGACTTTATTCATTAATTAATATTTAATAAAAAATACATGAAGAATAAAACCTGACTAAATTATAAATAACTACCGCCTAGCCAATCACTGTAAAAGGTTTTATCCTTTTACTGGGAGGCTACAGCCCCGCCTAAGTCTAAACAAAAATTTATATTTGAAAGTATATGATAATTAAATTTATACAAACTATCTATAGTATAGTTAACAATATTCTTTGCTATAGTAGTTAATTGGTTTTTATTTTCACTATATTCAGGGTCTGTATATGCCCTTTTACCTTTACTTCGTTTATCACATTCTCTTATTTTATTTTGGTCTTCCCATACTAGAAATTCTTTACATCTAATTTTCCAACGATTATTTAAGAGTGTTTTCCATTCCCGAAATATGTTAAGAACCATATTTCTTACTTCCGTTGAATTCACCTTGCTCCTTATGAGTTTATAGATAGATTTTGGAATTAGACCTCGAGCGAGATCATTAAATTCAAATCTATCTGTCGGTTGAGTTTCCATTACTTCCCTATTATTATTTATTTTCATAAAATGACCTCTGTTTATTTTTTCCATCAAGTCTGATAGGCCTTGGTTTCCTTTTTCTTTAAAGTATAATTTTTTTATGATGGAACAGAAAGCTATCTTCAATATCTTCTCCTGATTTCCGCATATGAATACGTGAGTATTTGTTTCTTTGTATTTGTTGCAGAATGGATATGTTTTTTCTTTATAAATGTTGAGTTTTCTTAGATTTAGATTACTCATGGTGGGAAGTTCCTTGTTTAATAACTTTAGAGAGAAAGCTCGGGATGAACTATTTTTGAAGTTAGTTACTGTGTTGGTGACTTTGATATTATGCCATATTTGAGCTGACCATTGCCAATTCGTTTCGTTCCGAATGTTTTGATTTAACCAATTATATATACGGTGTTGAGTAAACCATGAGGTCATTGTTTCTACTTCAGACTTCTTCTTTATAAATTCTTTAATTCCAGCATCGATTTCTTGATTATTCCATTTGAAGCGGAATTGTTGACTTTTAATATAATCCATGTTTATGGTGAATATAGACATTGAGTCTGCACCTTCTTTAGCTAACTGATCTGCTTGTTCGTTATATTGATGTCCTTGATGAGCGGCGATTTTTTCTAGGTCAACGATTAATTCTTTTGTAAGTATCAATTCTTTAATTGTTTGTAAGATGATGGGGTTTGAGTAATTACTCCAATGTTTCCCTTTTCTCCCATTCATGTATCCCGTAATCAACTTAAGTGAAGATTCGCTATCGGTGTAAATTTTGATAGTTGACTTATGAGATGCAGCCCAGATTATGGAGAGGATACCCCATAATTCTGCCCGTGTCGAAGATGGTGGGCCTTCAAGTTTCCCTTTCCATGTAAATTGCTGTGGTATTGGATTATTGGTGATACAAACTACCCCAAAACCCATCGTTTGTCGGTCTGGAATGTTATCTTGTCTTCCGATTGCTTTAAATCTTTTGAGTGATCCATCCGTATATACTTTTAAATTTTTATGTCTTTGTAATTTTTGAATTATGTTTTTCATGTATCCCATTGTCTCTTCATCTGACTTAATTATGTTTTTCAAAAAGGTTAGATTATTTATATGGTGATCTAGGCTTTTATATTGTATCGATACGGGTATATTATTATGATATGTGTTGAGTGAGTTAGGTGAAATGACTGTTCTCAGTTTTCTTCTTTTATCTTCAGCTTTGCTTACGGAATAAGCGGAGTATCTGGTTGGTAGATGACTTATTTTCTCTATATTTGCTGGTATTGAACAATACTGTAAGGTTGTTTCTACTCTATTAGATGAGGGTCCCTCTACGATTGGTTCTTTTAATGCACAGCCCTCACATGCAATTAGTGGCGATCGCGTTTTATTTTCTTCCATTTCATTTAAGTAATGTCGAAAGATTACGTGTTGTTCGTTGTTTTTCCGTTTACGTGTCACTTTCCCGATAATAGGACCTGTGGAATGAGGTATCGTGACTATACATGTTTCCAAAATTGATTTTGGATTTTTGAGGTATTTCGACTTTTTGAGATTTATGCAGAATCTATTCTATATATGGAAGTAAAAAAAGTACCCAGTTATGTGTATCTTCAATTAAAGAATAAATCTGGGTGGTCAAAAAATTTCGGATTTTAAGTAAAATAATTTCGTCTTCTATGAAAAACTATTTCGACTTTTTTCCCCAAAATTGCAATTTCGGGGCCCCAAAATAATTTTGCGTACAAGTATAATCGTGACCATTTTCCCTTTTAGTTTTGTTGCACTGTCTATGAGGGTAAGTCGATTGATGGAGTTAGTCCCGAGTTGAGCCCTGAGAGTTTCTAACTGTATTTCGAGATCATTCTTTAGATCTATGTACCATAACAGATTCTTCCTCGGTATTTCGTATTGGTGAATTTGCTTCAATGCTAATACCTTGCTTAAGTCTGCATTCAGTAATTGTTCGATATATAAAACTCCATATTTCCNAGTGGCGATCGCGTTTTATTTTCTTCCATTTCATTTAAGTAATGTCGAAAGATTACGTGTTGTTCGTTGTTTTTCCGTTTACGTGTCACTTTCCCGATAATAGGACCTGTGGAATGAGGTATCGTGACTATACATGTTTCCAAAATTGATTTTGGATTTTTGAGGTATTTCGACTTTTTGAGATTTATGCAGAATCTATTCTATATATGGAAGTAAAAAAAGTACCCAGTTATGTGTATCTTCAATTAAAGAATAAATCTGGGTGGTCAAAAAATTTCGGATTTTAAGTAAAATAATTTCGTCTTCTATGAAAAACTATTTCGACTTTTTTCCCCAAAATTGCAATTTCGGGGCCCCAAAATAATTTTGCGTACAAGTATAATCGTGACCATTTTCCCTTTTAGTTTTGTTGCACTGTCTATGAGGGTAAGTCGATTGATGGAGTTAGTCCCGAGTTGAGCCCTGAGAGTTTCTAACTGTATTTCGAGATCATTCTTTAGATCTATGTACCATAACAGATTCTTCCTCGGTATTTCGTATTGGTGAATTTGCTTCAATGCTAATACCTTGCTTAAGTCTGCATTCAGTAATTGTTCGATATATAAAACTCCATATTTCCTTAAACTATCTTTGTGTTGGTGGTATCATCTGTCTGAATTCTTATATGCCTCTATACTGATCGTTCCTCCTTTTATCCTAACCGGAAATTCTAGTTTACCATTGATCTGAATTTCTATGTCCTCTTTTGCTAATAGTTTAAGAATATCCCCAGTTAGATTGAGATATTTGGCTTTGAACTTACTTATTACTTTCTTGTCCCATATCGATTCTGTAGTCCACATGTAATCTTGGAGTTTTTGTAACCTGACTTTAGTTGTCCAATTGCATAGATCCTTTTTATTTAATCTATTTGTTAATTCTGTGACATGTGACTGCAGTTGACGGTTGTGTAAGTCATATAATTTGTATCCTATCGTAGAGTAAAGCACGCTATTTGGCAATTTCGAGGCATAGCCACATGCTCGTTTAAAGATCATTCTGATTCTGGCATTAAGCTTGGTGAGTTCATTCTCTGTATAAATACAATCTTGTAGTAGGTATTCTATTTATGGAAACAAAACGTGATTGATTATGTATCTGCTTTGTTTGTCTGTTAAGCTTTTTCGAATCATTATAGATGTTGTAGTTTTAATTTTGTCCTCGATTAACTTTTTTTGATATGATTTCTTCCTGTTGCCTTGTATCCAAACTCCCAAATATCGGATGGCGTCATTTGGTTTTGTAGGAGTGATTTGGTCTCCCATGAAGGATATTCCGGGTTGAGGGTCGTGTTTCCCTCCGTTTATTAGAATGAGATCTGATTTTAATGCGTTAACTTTGATTTTATTAAGATTGAAGAAATCTTCAACTGTCAAGAGTATATCTTCTAGATGTGTTTTATTACTAGTGATCCAAACGGTATCATCCATGTAGGCCATGGATGTTATCATTTTCTTTTCCCATGTTTGTTCTTGTAATGACATATCTACCCTCCATTTGAGTTCCATTTCGTATCCCTTTTTAAGGTTTTCTATTTCTGCTAATAGTGGATCGTAAAAGATACACCATAATAATGGTGAAATAGAGTCACCTTGGTCTACTCCTTTAATAACTCTATACGGCTCTGTTGGACCGTATTTGGTTAGTCCTCTAGCGATTCGATTATCTTCTATATAGCTAATGATCTTTATTACGTTTGGAGGGATTTTGAGTCGTTTCATAGCTAATTTCATCATTTCGGGGTCTACTGAATCGAAAGCCTTACTAATGTCCTGGAATAGCAGCCACATTTCTTTTTTATTTTCCCTGGCGTCTTCGATTAAATTATTAAGTATGTGTATTGGGTAGGATGTGCGTCCTCCAGGAAGTCCGACGTAATTGTTACCTGTTAAAATATTGTTTTGTACCATTATGTCCGATAAGCGGATTGTAAGGATTTTTGTAAATATTTTCCTTGCCGTTTCTATCAGGGTAATAGGTCTAGTGATCTCTAAATTCCCTTCTCATTCTTTAGGTTTTGGTATCAATGTTATATTGCTGCACACCCAGTCTTGAGGGACCTGACCGGATTGTAGAATGTTATTGAATAGTTTGCTCAGTATTTGTAGGCCTTTGTCTTCGAAATGTTTATATATTTCGTATGGGATCGATGAAGGGCCCGGGGCTTTATTATTACTCATTATATTAATTACTCTTTTTAGTTCTTCTATACTTATCGTGGAAATTAATGGATTGTAGGTTTGACTGTTAATGGCCTCAATGAGTTTGTATCTATTTTTCCATCGGGTGTTTTATATCGTTTGAGTTAGTTCTGTTCCTTTCATCCAATTGAAGAGGTGATCTTTAACTTTGTTTTTTATATGAGTAGAGTCTGTGATGACGATTTTATTGCCATTATTTTGTCCTTCTACTAATCTATCTAGAGTTATCCGTCTGAAGTCTCTATCTAAGATTTTGTTGATCATTTGTTTGGGTTGTGTATGTAAGAGTAATTGTCTTGCTTCTATTTTATCTTTTATTTCCCTAGATTTAATTCTGATTAATTCCTTTTTAATAATTTTTCTAGACGAACTCCAGATAGATTTGATGTGTTCGACCCATGAAGAACGCTCATCTAAAGAACCGGATGTCGGGTATGTGTCAATGATTATCTTGTAGTTCTTTTTTAATTTTTTCCTGACATTTTCAATAGTTGCGATAAGTTGTGTATTCGGGTAGGTTTCTTTTTCGAGTTTATAGCCCGATTTATAAAGTATATTATATAAGTTTAGTTTTGGGTATTCCGGGTGTCTGTGCCATGATAAGTTGGGACGATTTTTAGGTTCTTTTGCTTTGGGTAAATATTTGTTTCCCGATTCTAAAACAATCGTTTTGATTTTAATCCATAATTTGTTGACAGATTCACACGTGATATTGTCCTCGAATAATTGTTCAAAATCATCTTTTATACGTGACGTGAAATTGGTCCAATTTGATTCGTTAACTAATTTTATATTCCATAATCTAGGAATTCGATAATTTAATTTTTTATATTTTTTTCCTTGATTATTTTCGTTACCGAAGTGATCTGTGTTTAACTCTATTCTGGCACATAAGTGGTCGCTATTTGCTACAAATTGGGTATTGTCTATGGTTGCATCTTCAATAAAAGCTTCATATTTCTGGTTTATCCAAATTGTATCTATGCGGCTTTTACTTCTTGTTTCGTTATTATGTATCTGATGGTATGTATATTCTTTAATGTTTCCATTGATGAGTCAAAATGTGTCTAAATATCCACTATATATCAATGATTGTATCAAACTGTTTTCTGGCGATGTCTTCCGTTTTGTTGGGAAGCGGTCTACACTTGGATTCGGCATTGCGTTCCAGTCTCCCATAACGATTGAAATCCAATTGTTGGTCAAAGCTTGCGACATATGATTGTATAGCCATGGCCTAAGTCCTCTCAATTGGCTATTGTTTGTGGAGTATTGGTTTGGAACATAGATCCCTATCAATTGAACAGTAATTTTCCCTCTATATGAGAGTAAGATGCTTATTCCGTGTCCTTCAAATGTATTTACTTTGTAAACGTGTTTGGAGATTTCGGAGTCAATCATGAATCCCACTCCGGAACCAAGATTGTTATTGTATGCAATTTCAGTGGATGACCACCATGTTTTGTATGTTTTATTTTCCCTTTGGTTATGTAATTTTTGATCTGAGAAAATACCTTTCTCAGTTAATTTGGTTGTCTTCGTTTCAGTGAGAAAGATTATGTTCAGGTTTTCTTCGACACAGTAGTCCCACCATGTCTGTTGTTTAACATTCTCTTTTATTCCCCTTATGTTTTGTGTTGCAATTCTCCATTTCGCGTTGTCTACGTTAGTTGCCTTATTTCTGATATTATTGTCACTATTATGTGTATCTAAACTATATACGTTAGGATTTATATGTTCTATGGAAGATGGATTATTATTGATAAGATTTGGCGAATTAAAATTGTTTGAATTTAATGTATCTAGATCGCTATTTATAGATTGTTCATTATTATCTGTTTTATTATATGAATTAATGTTTATATTATTTTTGTTATAATCTGTCATAGTTGTATTATTAATTTTATTTATTCGTTATTATTGTGTCCAGGGTCCTTGACCCGATGTTTCCGTGTTATTAAATGAATTGTTTGAAAGTTGTGTAATGATTTTTTCCATTTCAGATTGCCGACCCCCTAATTGGCTTACCATCTCCAATAATTTATTCATGGTTGACTGCTCGGCTTCTGCTGGTTCCTGGTGACTTGTATTCTCTTCGCTGAATGCCATCGCATCATCATCGTCGTCGAAATTGTTTTCTGGTTTCCTATCCATGAGAGTATTGTTATCATTGTTTGTTTTTCGATTGTTGTTATTGCTGCTAATATTCATTTTATTTTTAATTCCCATATTAGTGATCACGAATTCCTCCAGTTGTTGTAGGCGGTCAGATAAATTCTCCAGCATTTGCTCGATACGTGATTATACTTGCACGCAAAATTATTTTGGGGTCCCGAAATTGCAATTTTGGGGAAAAAAGTCGAAATAGTTTTTCATAAAAGACGAAATTATTTTACTTAAAACCCGAAATTTTTTAACCACCCAGATTTATTCTTTGATTGAAGATATACATAACTGGATACTTTTTTTACTTTCATATATAGAATAGATTTTGCATAAATCTTAAAAAGTCGAAATACTTCAAAAATCCAAAATCAATTTTGGGAACATGTATATACGTGATAGTCTGTCCGTTGCGTCATTGTTTATGTTGTTTCGGTGTTTATTTTGGTCATTGTTTCCGACGGGTTTATTTCTTTTAATATTTCCTTTTGTTACCTCGGCGAACGTTGCCCCTTCGACGGAGCGCTTTAAGTTGTTATATAAAGCCAGATTGTGTTTTTTATATATGTTGCCAAATTTTTCATATTGCACTACTTTCTTTTCTTTATATTGTAGATCTTGATCTTGTTGTGTTCTAGGACAGTCTTTGGCCAGGTGTTCGGTTAAGTGGCATCGGTGGCATGTTTTGGTTGATATGTCAACAATAGTAATGTCATATCCCGTAACTTTCCACACCAGACCGACTGCTTTCTGTTGTGCCGTTTCGTCAGCGAAGGTTATTATAGCTTCACCTCTTAATACATAGTTCCTAGTGCGCGGCATGTAGCAAGTCACTGCTCCATGTGTTCTAAGGCTAGTGAAAATTTCTCTTCCTGTGATACCTGGTGGTAGATTTATTACCCTTGCTGCGTATTTACCCTGTGACATGAGATCTTCGATAGATTCTTTCATCTTTGTTACACGTAGACAATCATCTCCAATGATAATGCACCATTGCGAAAAAATTTTTTTCGCATCTTCTTCTTTTTCACAAATTACTATAGCCGATTGCCACATTAAGGCAGGCCGCAATGTCAATCTCTCTACCTTTCCAAATTTAAGTTCTAAATCTATTTTGAGTTGTTGGTGTTTCATGTAATGTGGAATGTTCCACAACTTAACTTCCCTTTTTTCTTCTTTATCAGGATTCATTCTAAAGATTTGTGCTCTATGCATGTAAGTAGGCGTTTCTTCATGTGCGCTGACATTTATTTTTTGTGCTGCTTGCATTTGTTCTTTGTTTGTGAAAAATACACAAATCATTTTTTCTTTATTGAATAGTTGGTTGGTGACCAGGGTTACTTGAGCTTTATCAAAAAAGGATTTTTTTATATGGTTTATTTTATCCCCAATAGATTTTCCGGCAACTTTTACTGCGTGAGTCCAAATTTTATACTTCGTTACTTCAAGTTCTTTCCTCCATTGAGCTTGGTTGCTGTCTTCAGTATCATATAATGCGATAGATTCTTTATCATCTTCAATGAGAATAAGATTTAATTGTTTCTTTTTTTGTTTAGGATTGGTGACCGTGGTCCAAGTGCTGTCTTCGATATTTCCTCCTAGGACATTTCCTTCGTCGATTTTGTTATTTGTATCTTCAATTATGGTATCTTCTTCGATTATAATGTCTTCCTGTCTTCCTTTTCCTTTACTTGTACCTGGGGTTGTTTCAATGATTACTTGAGGAATGTTTTCATATTCCATGTTTTCTACGGTTGGAGTGGTATCGATAATTGTCTTTTCATTTTTCTTTTGTTGTACCTTTTTTAAAAAAGCTTCTTTCTTTTGAAATGGGTTGTTCTTTTGTCTTTCATTTGATAATTTAATACGTTGGGTATGATCAGGACCCTTTGCTTTAGACCTAGTGTTAGAGCTAACGCTCTCGCTCATGTTTGATTATTACGAACAAAATAAAAAATAAAAACTTTTTCTTAAAATTTTACTGCGTATTTTTGTCAATAAAATGTTAAGCGGAAAGAGTTTTTTTTTTTTTTTTTAATAAATACTTTGTAATTTAACGAGACCAGTGTGGTCTTATCTTTATTCATTCAAAATATTTATAAAAAATACATATATAGAATAAAAACTGACTATAACAATTTACGGTTAACGGTCTGACCATCCACCTTAAGGCCAAGGGCACCTTATATGATAAGTGGTATTCCTTATCAAAGTCATAAAAAAGAAAATATTTGAAAGTACGTCATATCAACGTAAAATCACACCTAACAACAACCACACCTCAACAACCCCAGAACCAACGTCCCAAAAGGACTAAGTTCCAAAAACACCATTATAACACTTTATAACTTGTATACCTGCTTACTAATCTACGGTGTCACCAAATATGTCCACCTTAATGTTGGTTAGACGAAACAAAAGTTTCTTCCAGTGAATAAAACGGCTACTTTAACGAAACAAAGTTTCTTCCAGCGAAAACAAAGTTGGTCTTAACGGGAAATCTATCTCCTAATGAATACTTTGTAAGCAAATATGATCAGTGAGATCTCGCCTTTATTCATTTTTAAAGTTTAATAAAAAACATATGAAGAATAAAAACTAACTAGGCTAAGTATATTTCAACCGCCACCGCTTGACCAGCCACCGGCGTAAAACTTTCAGATTTCCCTCCATTTTAAATTACTTTAAAACTTTCCGTATTTACCCTTTTCAGAATAAAAACTAAGTCCTCATCAATTTTACACAGCAACTTATCTCAACCTCACCCCTAAGACCCTGCAGCCAAACTGAATACAGGATATCTTAAGAATAATGCCTCCATAAGATAACTTTTTTCAACCCTTCTACCCCTAGAAAGGTATTATCTAAAAAAAAAAATTTCGGTGTCGAAGATGCTCTTCGATAAAAAAAAGGAAGTTAGGATACCAAGTCGCAAATGTTTTTCGCATCAGCTCACATCAAAAAACTGCTCCCTTATCGCTCATATAAGGTATATCCCCCGACTTTGGCGGAAATGGCAAGATCATCAGCTCACATATCTCGCCTCCTCCCTTATCACTCATATAAGGTAGCCGGAAATACTCCCCTTAAAAACCGCCACCGACACCCAACAACTAATCCTCTTACAAACACCCAACTCACACCCATCTACCTTAAAATACAACTCCCACCCCCGTCCAACAAACTAACATCACATCACACGTTCTTACTCCCTGTCAACCCCTTAGTACCACCGTACCACCACAGAAATTTTCAGCCCCACCGATCACACCTTAGATACCACCGTATCACCCAATTTCATCAGTGCGTCACCACCTGGATCTACAAGATCGACGATTCAGGGTCAAACCGAGATTTGACATTCCCCCCCAAAAAGTATTCCATGAAAAAGAGGAAAAATTTCGTGGCGCAGACCCATGACCAATATATACGAGAGTCAAACAGCTCCAGGAGAACTTCTTCGTTTATTCCGTTCGTTCAAAAAACAAACTATCCAACCCAGAAAAAAGAGGCTGGCCCCTACGTCCTGCCCCGGTTCGTCCTAAAGCTTCTGCACTCCAAGACTATTTTCCAAGAAAAACAGAGAGTTTCGCCGTTTACGTCTTCTGCGAAGAAACTGGAACCAATTCCACCGACCAAACTTCATAAGTATTTAAGAAAAGTAGCCCCAACGTCTTCTAGTCTTATCCGGTTGCTACCTAACCTCCGACTTAGACTGCCTTTCGTAACTTCATAAATACCCACTTCAGTTCTTTACTGCGGAATTTGAGTGACAGACGGATAACCAGAGAGAGTTTTTTTTTTTTTTTTTAATAATGAATACTTTGTAAATAAATATTTATTTTAATTTTGCATTATATTTTATTTTATAGTATATTATTATAAATTATTGTTGTATTATTTGTATTATATTAATAAATGTATTGTTTATGAAGTTTCGTATTATATTAATATATATATAATGCGATATTTACTTTATTTCTTTGCCTCAATAATTCTATCATCCCTATTATTCTTTTTATTATTAATTATTGATTTCTTTTTAATATGTAGGAATTTAATTAAAAACAATTATTTAATAAATTATCAAATATGTATACGGAAATATTCGATAATATTATTTTTTTATTTCATAATTATGTATCCTAAGATGATTTACAAAATTAATTAGAATGATGTGTTTCAAAAGAAAGGAAAGAAGGATGACATCTAATGAAAGATAATACAAGTATGATGATACATTTAGGAAATATTCGAAGTTATTATTAAAATTTAGAAAATTTAGAAAAATGGGATGCAAAAAAAAATGTATATAAAGAATCAGAATTCTTCTAACTTTACCATAAAATTTTCCAAAATATTTGCATAAATATTTAAATATCTATTTAAAACAAATCCTCGAACATCTAAAAATTTTCGTAATGTCGCAAAAAACTTTAATTAGCTTTTATCAAGAAAAAAATAAAAAAAATAAAAAAAGAGTTAATGATCTTTTATCCGGAAGATTAAGTAGTAATAAGGCAAAAAAAAGAAGAGAGATTTCCAATTTTGCAACAGGAACATCTGCTTTGGAAGCTCCGGAAGTATCAGAAGCATTAACATCGGCAACAGCAGCAGCAACAAGAGAAGGATGGGAAACCGAAATGCAGGATATATTGATAGAATCAACAACACCAATTATAATAGAAAGTGGTGGTGAAGAACTGGAAACTCGTGCAACCAAAAGAAGAAGAACTGAAAAAGGAAGAGAAGAACAATATTCCGAAGGCGAAAGTAATGTTTTAAAAAATTTTCAATAAAAATATTTTATAATAAATAATAATATATAATTTATTTTATTAGATGAATCTACGTTGGCAAGGAAAAAAAAAGAAGATCGTACATTAAATTATTTGGTGAAAATCGATAAAGAAGTTGGGGACCTTCGAAAAGAAGTTTCGGATATCCGAAAAATAATGGAAAATAGTNAAACGCTGGACGTTTTATTTTGATATGATTCTACAAAGAAAAGTAAGTTTTACTGAATACATTATAATCCAGATATCTCAATAACTAACTAAAGATTTTGAATCATTTAAAGTTAGTAGAAAGGCACCGGTCTAGAAGAGGAGCGTTGTCTACCCAAATCAGAAAATCGATATTTTCTGTATTTAGAAGTCTCCCCAAAATAAATATGAAGTCAACTCCAAGCGAGATAAAAGCTTGGAAATCATTATCAATAGTCAAACAATGTTACAAAAAGTTACATTCAAAGTTGGAAAATGATGAAACCACCTGGTGTGGAAAAATCATTAACGAAACGTGGCAGGATACTTCGAAAGTATCCAAAGAACAAATATCTTTCGTCGTAGCAATATGCGAAAGTTTCCTAAACCCAAATAATGAAATATTAAAAAATGATAATAAATTTTTAAGTAAAAGGTTAAAAAGAAATTTAGTAAGTATTAAAAATATACGGATTTTTTTGATTTTTTAATTTTTTTAAATACTAAAAAAGAATTTTATTAATAGAAAAAAATGGAAACCAGCCGAGAATTTGATTTGAAAGACTTGGATTCTAACGAAGAAATGGAAAGTGACTCAAGTACATCAGATGAAGATGAGGATGAGGATGAGGATGAAGGAGAAGTGAGCAGAAATAAGGGAGAAGGAAGTGGAGAAAGAAGTGAAAGAGAAAGAAGCGGAGAAGGAAGAAGAAGTGGAGAAAGAAGAAGCGAAGAAAGAAATGAAGAAAGAAGAAGTGAAGAAAGAGAAAGAAGAAGTAGAGAAAGAAGCGAAGAAAGAAATGAAGAAAGAGAAGGAAGAAGAAGTGAAGAAAGAGAAGGAAGAAGAAGCGGAGAAAGAAGAAGCGAAGAAAGAAGAAGCGTAAGAAGAAGCGTAGAAAGAAGAAGCGTAGAACGAAGCGAAGGAAGAAATGAAGAAAGAGAAGGAAGAAGTGAAGAAAGAGAAGAAAGAAGAAGTGAAGAAAGAGAAGGAAGAAGAAGCGAAGAAAGAAGAAACAGAGAAAGAAGAAGCGTAGGAAGAAGCGTAGAAAGAAGAAGCGTAGAACGAAGAAGTGAAGAAAGAAGAAGTGAAAGAGAAGAAAGAAATGAATGGGAATAGATTTCGAAAAGATCTGAAACATTAAAAAAATTCAAAAATATATATTTTTTTTATTATATTACATTTTATTATCAGTTTATTATATATTATCAGTTAATTATATTTTTACATAATAAAGAACGCATTGGTTTATTATAATTTTTTTTTTACATAAGATTTTATGAAATATTGCGAAAATAATAAAAATAATAAAAACTAATCTAATAACTCAAAAAATGGATGCCATAAAATATCCTTTATCGATTAATATTGTAAGTATTTGTAACTTCACTTGTAAACGAAAATAAGTAGATTATTAAATTATTATACCAAAATTATTATTCGGAAATTTACTGATGACTAGTATATATATATTAGTTTATTATATTTTTTTACATAATAAAGATTTTTATGAAATATTGCGAAAAATAACAATTAATTTAAAAGTGATCGAAAAAANACAGCAAGGTTATGAATAACCTGCTGAACGACTACCTGAAACTCTGAAAAACCACGGAAAAGGTAAAGAACAGCAAAGTTATGAACATAACCTGCTGAACTACTACCTGTTACACAGAAAAAAACCACGGAAAAGGCAACGCATCGTAGTATAAGAGTTGTGTTAATCAAGAAAAGGGAACGTTGAGAATTTTTCTTATAGGAACTCTACCCTAATCCATCAGTTTAACATAACCAAAGGGACTTAAGAAGTTTCGGACGACCCCAACCTCGTCAAAAACCAACATACTTACTTGAAAAATAAATAAATTTTTGAAAATTTCCGAAAATTTTTGTCCTAAAATTTCATGAGAATAATAATTTTTGAAAGAGTTCGAAACATTTAGTAAATAAACAAGATCATTTTGTGTTACAAAATAAAAAACATTTTTTATTTGACCAAAAATTTCCACAAATTTTCGCGAAAATTTACGAAAATTTTCGCAAGTTTTTCGAAAATTTTTTGAAGTGGAAATTTTCGCCTTTTAAAATTTCCTGATGAATTTATAATTGTAAATACTATTTATACTATTTTTATTAAATAGTTCTATTTATATTAAAAATATTAATGACAATAGATCTTTTATAAATAATATTTTTTCAATTAATTATAATAAGTTATACTTATAAAAATTTTTTTTTTTAAAATCAATATTAATTTTTTAATATATTTATATATAGTAAATTAGTACNCCAACCTCGTCAAAAACCAACATACTTACTTGAGAAATAAATAAATTTTTGAAAATTTCCGAAAATTTTTGTCCTAAAATTTCATGAGAATAATAATTTTTGAAAGAGTTCGAAACATTTAGTAAATAAACAAGATCATTTTGTGTTACAAAATAAAAAACATTTTTTATTTGACCAAAAATTTCCACAAATTTTCGCGAAAATTTACGAAAATTTTCGCAAGTTTTTCGAAAATTTTTTGAAGTGGAAATTTTCGCCTTTTAAAATTTCCTGATGAATTTATAATTGTAAATACTATTTATACTATTTTTATTAAATAGTTCTATTTATATTAAAAATATTAATGACAATAGATCTTTTATAAATAATATTTTTTCAATTAATTATAATAAGTTATACTTATAAAAATTTTTTTTTTTAAAATCAATATTAATTTTTTAATATATTTATATATAGTAAATTAGTACAAATACAATAAAAAAAATATATAAATAAAAATAATATGTAATATTATTATTTTAATGTATTAAATATTATAAATAGTAAAATGTTTAAGTGTTTAAATAAATGATATATAATAAAATATTTTAAAATGTTTTATCTGGTCTTTCTATAATTTCATGTAATCTATCTCCAAGTTTTACCAAATTTCCACGAATTACACGAGGATCACGATTTAATTGTTTTCTCAATTCATGCAATACTAAAGGATTAGTATCAAAATGCATCATCCAAAAACTTTTTTTTTTAAAAAATAAAAAATCAAATTATTATTTACAATAAAATAAAATATTTAATTTAAAAATTAAAAAAAAAAAAACATACTGTCCATGAGTATGATATTCTTGATGTTTTCTAGTTCGGGAAACTAATGGCATTGATCCCCAATTTTCAAAACCCCTAACTATACCACCTCCCTCTAATACACATTTGGCCATAATTTTAACAAGGTCTTTAAGATTTGCCTTTTATTACTTTTATTTTTAGTTTAATATATTTTTATAATAAAAAAAAAATAATAATAATATAACCAATTGATAATTTAATTACCTCAGGTAATTCAGCCTTTGCAATGCAGAGAAGTTCATAGAATGCCATTTTTTTTTTGCAATAAAGTAGAAGTAAAAATAATAGTGATAAAAAAGATGAGATTACTATCGATAGTTACACGCATCAAATCACATGATTTGGTGTATATATATACATAAATCGATTTCCTCGGATAATTTACTTAAAAAATATGGCAACATCAACGAACCAACTTCTTCCATTAGGTAATTTATTTTTTTATATATTTGTTATTAATATATTTCTTTTTAATAAATAAATGACAAATGTGTGTTCAAATAGAATTGATTGATAAATGCATTGGCTCTAAAATTTGGGTCATTATGAAAAGCGAAAAAGAGTTTACTGGAACTTTGTTGGGATTTGATGATTATGTTAGTATCCTTTTGATTGATTAATCATAAATGTCATTTTAATATCTAAAGATATATTAGTATATATATACATACCTTAATTTCGATTATTAATAATCAAAAAAATCAAGATATGGTACTTGAAGATGTGACGGAATAGTGAGTTTTATTTACAACGCAATTGTAATGGTTTAAGAACAATGCTTTAATAATAGTTGGTGAAGAAATATATATTTATACTTTTTGATATTTAGTGAAAATACGCCGGAAGGTCGGAAAACCACTCATTTGGAACAAATTCTGTTAAATGGAAACAATATTACAATGGTAAAGTATATTTTTTTATTTGGTTTTTCGAGTTTATTATTCTTATTTGTTATGTTATGCATTTTACACACTTTACACATTTTCCTTTTACAATTTTGTGTCGAATTATTTAAATTATTATTTTAATTAATTTAATAATATAGCTTATCCCTGGTGGTGAAGGTCCAGATTGATTATACCTATTTCTTTGTTTTTCTTTCTTATTGTTCACGCTTGTCATGTGACTTGATCGTTGCACCGTAAAAATGTTTAAAATTATAATGGCCGGAATTATTATTTAGATATAAAATATTAATTTTATAAAATCTATATAATCATAATAATGATTTCTTCTTTACCACCAGAAAATCTTAGAGAAATTTTTGAATATTTAATTGTACCAGAAAATGAACACAAGGAAAATCTAGCACTACTGTTATATAACTGTTTATTAGTAAATCGTACTTGGTGTCGTAACGTTGTTTCAGTTCTATGGGGTAGACCATTTCATCTTTTAAGAGGAGGTTCTTCACAACTGATTAATGTATATATTTCATGTTTTCCAAAAGAAGCTCAAGAGTCTATTGCGGATTCTGGGATTAACTTAAACTTATCTGATATTTTAACTGGACCTTTAACATTTGATTATATATCAATGTTAAGAGAATTTAATTATGAACTTATTTATAGTTGCGTACTGCAATGGATAAACGTTAAGGGAAGAATTAAAATAAACGAAAATGATAAAAATGTAGATGATGAGAGTATTGAAAGCGAAGAAGAAGAAGAAGAAGAAGATAGTTTTAGTGATATTAATCAAATAAATTCTAAAAATAAATCAGAACTTGTCTCTTCAATTACATACGAAATTTGTAAACAATTTTTTTTAAAATGTGGGACGTTAAAATGTTTCAAATTAAGTAGAGAGATGTATCCTACAATATCAAATTATTTTCTTACGATAGTTAAATTATCTGGAGCAAAGGATGCGTTCTCACAATTAGAAGAATTTAAATTAATAGTTCGTGACATGGATTTTGATATACTTCCTATTATGACAGAATATTGTAATACTATTAAATCATTTGAAATATATTCATTACCTTTTCTTCCATCAAATGAAGCTGGTAATATTGAAGTAATAAGAAGATTAGGATCATTAAATGATTTTTTATCTATGCAACGAGGATTGAAAAAATTAACATTAGGAATTGAGATAGGGGATAATTTCAATCAAATTGAACAAACTTTTAGACCTATTAGACTTTCCCCCATAATTTCATCATTAAAAAATCATATGGAATCTTTAAATTCGATCAAATTACAATATATTAAGGATTTTTTTGAAGTTCACGTTGAAGATATTATAGAATCAGTACCCAACGTTCATACACTTTTATTTGAAGGTTGTATTCTTAATAAAGTTTCTCGGAGATCATTAAAATCAAAATTTACTCGTTTACGTAAATTTAGTTTTTGGAAAACAGCTTTTACACTTGATGCACTTTCAACCATTATATCAAATGGTAATGAAACATTAAAAGAAATTCAATTATATGGAAGAATTACTGATTCATGTTCTGATACTGAGAAACGAACAAGTTTATTATCAATTTTTAGTAGTTGTTCAAAACTTGAATATTTACAATTACATACAAATTGGTTAGATCTTGGTACATCTAGTGAAGTTTTACATGAATTGGGTGAATCTCTTCCTCCTTCCTTATTTCATTTAGAATTTGATTTTATATGTAATCCTACTGATTTAAATGCATTATTTGAAAGTTGTAGTTGTATGATAAAATGTTTAGCTTTGGGAATAGGAACAGCTGCTACAAACGGAATTGGTATAAATGATGTAAATGATGCAAATCTTGCAGTAATTAGGGAATATGCAAAACAAAAAAAATCTTTAAAGACATTAATGTTAATAGGATATTATGTTAATGCTTCTTTTCAAGCAATAGAAGATACAAATAAATTTGTTAAAGTTATTAGGCGAGAATCATATAGAAAATCGGAATATATATGGGACTTATAAAAAAAAAAAATACATTTTTAAATTATTCAATTCGGATGAATCTGTAGTATATTTAATATTATTCACATAATATATGACTCAATGTATTTTTTTTACACGCGCAAAAATAATTCATTATAAAATTTATAATAAAAAATTCTTTGAAATTTTTATTAATGAAATATTTACAAATTGTATTAAAATTATTAAAATTATTAAAATTATTTCAGTGATTTATTTACATTTACATCTACATCTATTTATTTTATATTGTTTATATTATATTATTTATATTACTAATATTATTTATTATATTATTTATATTACTAATATTATTTATTATATTATTTATATTATTTATATTATATTTTTTATATTATTTATATTACTCATATATGATCAAATAAATTCATATCTATTGCGTTTGGATCAAAGTTAATCTTTGGTGCAATTGGTGTTGGTGAACCTTCGTGTTTTTTAGAACCGACTTTAGCTCGTTTTTTACGTATATCAATTTCATTATTCTCGAGTGTATCGGTTTGTGAATCCGATACTTGATCTTCAATTTTTCGTTGTTGGGAAATACCTATTTCACGAAGTATTCGTTTCCGTTTTTTTTTAGTTGTTTTTTTAGTAATATTTTCATTTTGATCCTCGGAATTTACCCATGAATTCTTGACAAATTCAACCTATTAATATAAAAATTTTAAAGTGTAAACTTTAAATGAGCAAAATTTAAATGACTGGCTAACTTAATAATAAATTTTTACCTCATTATCATTTCGCAGATATTCTTCAAGTTCCTCATCATTTAATGGAACATCTTCAACATTGGATTCCCGTTCATCATTTATAACATCATTATCATCGCCATTAACATTTTTATCAATTATATAATTTCCAATTTGTTCAACTGAGTTAGAAGAATCGGAATTTATAATGCCATCTAATTCATTATTCGTGTCGTTCGTGTCGTTCGCGTCGTTCGCGTCGTTCGTGTCGTTCGTGTCGTTCGTGTCGTTCGCGTCATTAGTGTTTTGATTTATTATGACTTTACGTTGTTTTCGTTTCCCTTTTTCACGAGAATTTAAGATCCATTCATGAAATTGTACCAAATCAACAACATATAAATAACTTCTATTCTTGTTTTCTTTTGCTAAATAGCTCCAGGGGAGATCGACGACTTTGTGATGTATTAAATCTATAATTTCTTTATATCTATCATTCATTACTAAATGTGAATCAACTTGAAATTTCTTTCCAATAATTTCTGATACTCGTTTATGATTATTTTTCCATTCTTCAGCACTCGGTTTTTCTGTGGCTTCGATTGCTATTAAAACAATTGCTGCTCCGACCGGGGATGGTTGTTTTCCACTAACGATATTATCCTCGTTAGCATATTTAAGTATTTGTGTACATAATTCTGTAAAAACTTTTCGATAACATTTCATAATTTGTTCTTGAAATTCTTCATATGAAAAGTTGTCTCTAAAATAAAAATTATCCCTTGGTATTCGGAATGTTTGAACATCTTGTTTTAGATGATCTAACTGCATTATATCAACGTAAATTGGCAAGTTGATTTTATTAACTTGATTTTCGAATAGTTCATGTATTGCTTTATTAACTAGTATTTCAATATCTATAAAGCTTGGAACTGAAGGCATAAAATGCATTCGTATCTTATGCACAACGCTTGCAAGTTGTTGTAATTCTATGCCTAATGTAAACTATAATTATAAATTATATTAATTATAATGCTTTTTTTTTTTAAAAAATAATAATAATAATAATAAATTATCAACTGAGAATATTTACTGCTACTTCTCGCATAGTTTTCGGCATTTTTTCTTCTCTAATTGCCAATAATGCACAAGCTCCAATTACCACACGTAAAAGTTGACCTTCACCAACTTGAAATTTTCTTTCAACCATATTGTATAATGATATAATTTTTGTTTCAGTAGAATCTAAACCCAATGAAGAAGTGATCTGTTGAATAACCCTTTCAACCTGAAAGCAAATAATTAAATAATGAAAGATTTAATTACTACTAAATTCTGTAGTTCAATAAATCAAAACTTTGTATAAATATTAAATGCTATTTACAGAAGGGTTACTCCTACAAGTTCCAATTTCGNTCGGAATGTTTGAACATCTTGTTTTAGATGATCTAACTGCATTATATCAACGTAAATTGGCAAGTTGATTTTATTAACTTGATTTTCGAATAGTTCATGTATTGCTTTATTAACTAGTATTTCAATATCTATAAAGCTTGGAACTGAAGGCATAAAATGCATTCGTATCTTATGCACAACGCTTGCAAGTTGTTGTAATTCTATGCCTAATGTAAACTATAATTATAAATTATATTAATTATAATGCTTTTTTTTTTTAAAAAATAATAATAATAATAATAAATTATCAACTGAGAATATTTACTGCTACTTCTCGCATAGTTTTCGGCATTTTTTCTTCTCTAATTGCCAATAATGCACAAGCTCCAATTACCACACGTAAAAGTTGACCTTCACCAACTTGAAATTTTCTTTCAACCATATTGTATAATGATATAATTTTTGTTTCAGTAGAATCTAAACCCAATGAAGAAGTGATCTGTTGAATAACCCTTTCAACCTGAAAGCAAATAATTAAATAATGAAAGATTTAATTACTACTAAATTCTGTAGTTCAATAAATCAAAACTTTGTATAAATATTAAATGCTATTTACAGAAGGGTTACTCCTACAAGTTCCAATTTCGATTCTTGTACCGTCAAGTGCTTTGGGTACAAGGGTACGACCTTCGTATAAATCTTAATTTTTTAAAGTTATAAAATGTTAGTTTATGTTTTAAATGATAGATTTTGTATGAAAAATATAAATACCATGCGAATCGGGCAAAAATATTTCGGAAGAGCACCATCCACACCCTTTACAAACTGATATAGAGTCGATAATTTCAGTTGATTTATGTTCACAGTTAATGATATCCATCGTATGTTAAGCAACAATAATAATGCAAACAACATGACAGAAGTTCCCTGGATGATCTTGTTACACATGAAATATATATATGTGAGATTTTAACACCGACTTTTGTCCTGTTTGGCACGCCATACCCGATATTAGGCACGGATACTACACTTATCTGGTGTAGTATTTGTGAATTTTCGATCAGCGTATTAATGAGTTTAATAATCCTTCAGATGATTTATTACATGAGTGGGGCATTTATTGTGGATTAGAACTTGATGGGAATACGATTTGAACAAATATTACAAATATTGGAATAGTTTATCAATTAATTTATCAATTCTTTCTAAAATTGCATTAAATTACGTTTGGTTGTCTATTTCTAGTTGTAGTTTTTCTTTATACGCTTTTAGATAAGAATAGATAATTTATCAAAAGAATCACAAACAATTAAATATGATGTATTTTAATCGTGACAATTAATGTAGCTCTTTTTTTGGTAACAAGTCGAAATTTTGATCAAAATTTAATTTTATCTCGCACAAAATTTACATTATTTTTTTTTCGATTAACATATTTCAAAATAAAAAATCAATGTATAAAATTGAGAATTTATTTTTCATACCCAGGTAGTATATCCTTCAGAGAATTAGGAATTCTCAACACATCTCGAACCGTATTTCCTCCATTATGATCAATTACTAGATCAAGGTTTTTCATAATTGAAATTTGTTTTGTAATTTCTTCCTGAAAGCCATAGAAGTCTATGAGTGGCTAAAGATCAATAGACAATATGATTGCACAGTTTTACTTACATGAAAAATTGTCACCAGATAAAAGATTCCCTTGTATTTAGATACGGCATCAAATGAAAATGGCAACAAGGAAAATATGGTTCGGACGTAAGAAAAGTACTATCATTTAACATATTGAACGAATATAATGTCATACGATATTCTAATGATCAATTAAATTACAAGATCAAAAGAGACATTTAGGATATTTACCAATCACTTGTAGACTATAAACTTTAACCTCAAAATGTCTGTGTGCAAAGATTTTTTGTATCACCAACAGCATGATCGTGTGGCGACGGTGACGGCGGGCCTGATACTTCTACGTGAAAAATTTCCTTGTCATCGAATAACCGGACACCTTTTGGAATATTTAAGAATTGTTGTTGAATGATCAGGTGGAATTATCAATAAACAATTATTGCATCCACCTTAACAATACATGAACTAGCATGTGATTTTGTTAATTTCGATGCTGGCGAATGTGACTCAATCCAGTCGAAACGCAGATTTCCAAAGATGGCTTTATAAAATTTAAATAATGACGAGATATTTTGTACAATGTAATTTCTTTCTCCTATCCTTCTTGATAGATTGGGAAATATATCTACTAGATTGTAGCTGGAATCGGGAAGCGGGAGTAAGTGTCTAGTCATTTAAAAAACTACAACACAATAAATAAAAAAACATAAAAAAACGCACAAGTCCATTAAGACTTTTTCGCAGTAAAGGCGAACTCTGTTGTCTTCATCGCCCTCGATTTTACGCATAATCTCTGCCTTAAACTCATCCCCTGATTTCTATAAGTGGTAGCAAAAATGTTCAATCTGTTATCTTTCAATAACATTAACTAATATCTGTGAACACACCTTCAAAACATTGTCAATATAAGTTTTTAAAGATTCCGTCCATAATGAAGGCATCTGAACAGTAACGTTAGTATGCTTCAATGAATGCTCCATGGCGTTAAGGTACTTAGCATATAATATAAATTAAGTTGCTCTAAAATCAGATTTCTGATGTGAATGCACGAACTTACATAATAACATTCTCATCATTCATCTGACGCTTATTTGGAGTACTAAGAAAAGAATCTTTATTCGGAGATCTGGGTGGCGGTGTCTTAAATGGATCTTCTTTCTCATTGTGTTTCCTTTTATTAGCAAATTCGGTGGGGCTTGCCATCGGATTTTCATTTGCACTGACTCGATAATCTTATTATACGCGCTGACCTTCAACTTTGACTCAAACGGGCTCACTTTCGCATTTACTAGTTCATTAGTGTCGTTTACGAGATTGTAGGTGACATCTGTGTCGGTCTATCAAATTAATTAGTTTTCATATACGGCATGTAAATTATATATACAAATTAAACATACTTGTATATCTAATCGTTTAAAAAACGATAAAGTGTCTTTGCGCTTGAATTAATTTTCGGCACATTCAACCATCTTAACAGCTTTGTTCTTTGCTCTTTGGAGCGTCCATGGACATGAGCTTATTGAACGAAGTTGAGCCATGTATTGATTAATGATCTCATTACGGTCCTCATTAGATTTCTGCACACTTTCGCTAAATATTCTAAGCAATTAATATGAGTCCATTTATCAAAATTTGGTACACAAAAATAGGAAGCAATTCCACATCTATAGAAAGTTAGAGTAATTTAATACGATGGAGACATAAAAAAGTAAACATAACAAGAAAACGCAATAATGGCATTGACAAAATGGGATTCTGGAAAAGAGTATGTCACACGGATTTACTAGAAGGTTTACAGTGTAAGTCCTAGTAGGCGTGCAAGGCCCTCTTTCCAAGCATTGGCCGCAGGGGTCCACATAATGGACAGGTCCATACGAACATAGGAATCCCATAGTGTCCAATACACTGGAAAGAGTATGTCACACGGATTTACTAGGAGGTTTACAAAGTAAGTCCTAGTAGGCGTGCAAGGCCCTCTTTCCAAGCATCGGCTGCAGGGGTCCATATAAATGGACAGGTCCATACAGGCGTAGAGTATTGTATGATGCCAAGAAATATGGTCAAATAAAGATGATAATGAACTTTTAAATCCTCAACATTATCGTCATTTTCCGTTTATTAGGAGGTTCTGTATAACAGAAATAGCATAAGTTTTTGTCAACGAATGTGCGATAAGCAGTGTAGCTACTTACCTTTCTCTTTCTCTTTGCTTTTGAGTACATTAATCAAGTCTGCGATGGCTAAGGCTGAACCACCTGGCAATCCAACTTGGTTTCAGTTAACTTAAAAAAAGACGCGTCCAGTGGCTTTGTCGAGTCTAAATCAGCATTTTGTAAAAAATCGACGAGATAACATCATCACTAAACGTGATCGGGTCATTTCCAGTTGCAGTAGAGGCAGTAATAGACATTAATATATTCAGAAAACGAAATAATTTGGTGATCAAATTCTTTGAAGTTCACGCAGATCGTCACGTATAATCATGCCCATCCAGAGACGATGATTTCCTGTGATTCACAGAAAATCACAGTATCACATTAAAATACATCTAAATACAGAACTTATCTTATTTGTCACAGAATATCACATAATTTGGAATATTGGGGATTTTTATAATAAAGATCACAGAATCATATGATTGATATAAAAGATAAAATTTATCTCAAGGATCACTCGATAATGAAAAAAAATAATTTCGGGGCCAGGTTCGTTCACATGATTTTAAACTAATATAAACCAATCAAACCTTAAAAAGGTCATGTGGACGAACCTGGCCCTAAAAATATATCACATAATATCACGGAATTTATAATGAATCGGCACATAATTGCACAGAATGGACAAAAAAGATATCACATTAATGCGCATAATTTATATTAACCACATACAGAATTTGGTCGTCCCTGTGCCCATCTCTTTTTCGCGTAATAATGTCACGTTATCTAAATAAATTTTTATTTATAACGCGCGTACGTCCCGCTCACTTTATGGCGTTCATTTGATCCCGTTGTGGTCTACAAGCTTGACTGGTTCATCTGGTCTCTCTTGTAGAGATAAGCCCTACAGAGGTCCCGAGAAGGGATATTACTCACGCAACTACTTTGGGCGCGTACGTCCCGCTCATTTTATGACGTTCATTTGATCCCGTTGTGGTTTGTTTTGCCAGTGGGTTTTTTCTTCTCATAAAGATAAAAATAGTAACAAATTATGAATTATTCTTTTAGAACCATCGAAACAAAAATGCAGATGTCAATCAGTTTTGGGATGAAATTGAATAAATAATATACCAATGAAAAAAAACGAATGCAGTTGGATCAGGTTAACTAATTAGAACATTACTTACCTATCTTTAGTATAATTGTATATTTAACGATTTGTTTGGAATTATAGGTAAAAGTAGCGCGCGTTATGACACAGGGAACTGAGAAATATTATGAAAAATGTCAATGCAGAGTTGGTATGATCATTTATATGCAATGTTATTGAAGTCATTTGGTAAAAAAGTGATAATATTAAATTTATTTATGGGAAAAGGAAGAACCAATTGCACACGCCGTCAAACCAAAAGGACAAAAAAGGAAATATGAGAAAATTTAGGAATAGATGGAAGTAATATAGAACCAACGGAATTGGAACCTAATGATGAAATAAATATCGATTATAATGAAATTTTGGACTATGATCCATTAAGTGATTTAGAATCTGATAATAGTGATTCGGGTTCTGAAAGTGAATTACCTCCCGTACCAAAATATCCAAATGTAGATAGCCCGAGAGATAATTGGATCTTCCCATCAGGAAAATCGATAAGAGATATAATTCATGGACCAGCCAATCTTCACAAATCTCAGTAAGTTGCAGATTTATATTTTTTTCTTATACACCTCCTTTCAATTTCACCTATGCAATTATTATTTATTACATGTATATTTAGTCCGTCACGTTTGGAAATAATACGTATTGAGGATTGGCTTTATTTAAATTCTAGTGTTGAGTTTCCAAATTTTAAATTATCATCTAAAACAGAAGAACTATTAACTTTACTCTTAGAGACTGTAAGTATAATCCGATATCATTATTTTTTTTTTTAACAAAAAATTTATTAACAATCATCAACAATAGGACTCTTTAACTGAATATAAACAAGCCATTCGTAAAGCAAAATTTGATAACGACATTGATGCTGAAATGGAATTTGTTACGGATGTTCTTTGGTGGTTGTAAGTATGCCTAATAATAATTTGCCAAAATTAATCTCAAATATTTTTATATTTTTATTTATTTACTGATTAATTTTTATTAATTTGAAGTGCGAATAATATATTTAATACCACATCCGCTTTTCATGGTATACGTAAAAATGAGGGTCATCGATGATTCATCCAATTTTACAGTACCTCATGAATACAACAGACCGTATTACATATATTCCGTATGTTAATATAGAATTATATTTTTATTTGCATTTCGTTTTTCTTGAAGCATTAAAACCATACTTTTTTTCAACAAATAAAATAGTGGTGAAATTAATTTAAAAGCAAGTGCTAATCAAAGATTAATGAGGCGCAAACTAAAACCTGATGATGACAAACCTTTGGGCATGAAGGTAGATGGCACATTTCATACCCCAGGAGAGAAGGGACTTGAAATTGGAATGGTTGAGCGATCAGGTGGTTATTTAAATTCGATATATAAAAGATCATGTTAAAGGTTATTGGGGATGCCGCGATATTCTCAATGATACTGTGAAAAATATAATCGTGGAGATTATAAAATTTTAAGAAATTTAAGTACATGGTTTTTTCATGTACATGGTAAGTTAGCAGATAAATTCTGTATTTTGATTTTACAAAGTAATTAAATTATTTTTATTTGTGCATACAGGGCAAGAGGTACAAGTATGGGGAATGGATATACCAGTTTCAAAAATATATATAGAATGTTTTTAATCGGTACATTTTATTTGCCAGTTAATTGGGATGAACATTACGAATTAGTGCACGCATTAAGAATTTTATAGAATTTGGAGGTAAGTAAAATTTGAATGTATTCCTTTGAATTAAAAAATCTTATTCTAATTATTGTTTACACAGAGAGGTTTGGATGACTCTTTCAAGTTACTCGGAGAATTTAAAAAATCTCATCGACGAAATACAGCATTGCATTCATGAACTTCACTATTGAAAAACTTTATTGGTGATGTCATTGATAATTCACCATTAAACCCAACTGGAAAAAAAGCTCGAATGATAAATCCTCATCCTATACCTAATGATGATGATGATGATGATGATGATGATGATGATAATAATAGTGGTCCACCCTCACCATCTCCGTCAGGACATTCCGGTGGAAGATTCAAAGGGGCAGCGTCAGACGACTTGATATCTTTTAATTGATAATGATAACCATTCTGTCCAGATCCTTCTTTATATTGGGATTTAGATTTAATTAAATGTTCTTGTAATATGATTATTGAATTATTGATTAGCGAGTACGTTTGACATTTACTTTGCATTCTGAAAAATAATATTCTTGAATTAACACCTTAATATGAATAATTGTCTTACTATAAAAGTATAATAAAAAATTAATAAAGTATTCCACGATCGTTAAACCTATTAATTATTAGGGTAGCTGCGCATCATGTGATTCTGCGCAGGACCAGTACGATCGAATACCATGTGATCTGGAGTTTTTTGATTTGTGAACTCTTGGTACGAGTGATTTATTTTATTATCATTACGTACGTGTGTTACGCTTACATAGTATCAACGCAACAAGGCATCGTGTAAATTACGAAAATAAGAAAAAAAAAAAACTGTAATTTACATAGACAAACCATCCTTTATTTATACACATATACACATTACAACAATTACAGTAATATATCACATAATAATGTCACAATTTCAAATTAAAAATAAGTTCCAATTTTGCGTATAAATGTTAACAATGACTATATCAATTACCAACTATGATAAAATTTTCACGAATCGGTTACCCAAGAAAAAAAAAGTAATACAAATGAAAATAAACGTATTTAACTTTAATAATTAACATTGTCAAAATTAATCAAGTTCGTCTAACTGATAAAGAGGAATCGAATTTAACTATTGTGTGATATTCGACGTGTAGATAATTTTAGCAGGGATCAGAAAAATTTGGACTTTTTTTTCGTGTCTGTGACGTCGCACGTTCCACATACCCATGGCCGAAAAATATGATTTACTTAGTCCGTGCACGATTAACGTGCATACAGATCGCTGATATTTTTATTTCTATTTTTGTCACAGTGTTCAGTGATGGACACATAATTTATACATGTCAAAACTAATTTGGTCTTGACTCTGACTCAACTAATTGCGTCGATTACTAGTAAAAATCAAAATTTGCCTTGACTCAACTCCAATTTTTCTCAATTTTAATTGCGTCTGACTCAATTCAATAGTTTTGACATGTATAACATAATTTACTATGGGTCATAAAAAATTTTATTTTATAACATACAAAAAAGTATGTTCCCCATTTTTAGTTCGTTGGTTCATGCATATTGCAGCTATCCTACTTAAACCACCCGAATCCGTATCATTCCATTGCTCCTCATGCTCAAAAACCTTTACTGATTTATATATTATGATTCAACATATTGAAGATAATCATACATATTCACAATGACACGATTAGCCTTTTGGTTAGACTTACTACTTCCTGGTGAAATGTGTATTTATGGTTTATTTTTTAATATAATTCATTTTAGTAAAGTGTTTCAGTGATATGTATTAATTTAGATAAAATAGCAAATTCCTTTTGATTATTTTTTTTTAATGCCAAGATCACGGTATCACATATTTATTATCAACTCATAATAATTTATACGTTCCATTTAATAAATTCAATAAATAAAGTATCTATTTATTTTGCTTCGTAACTATTTCATAGATAAAAAAATAATTTATGTGTTACAAGATACAAATATCAATTTGCTAGTTAAGATACTTATCTATAATTATACTCCCACTGCTATGTTTTATCTGGAAATCTAAGCGTAGAGGTACTTGATTGAGATTTGATTGGTGTGGGTGGTATAGTTACCTTGGTTTTTAACAAATCGTCTGGACCTGAAGAATGAATCGTAGGAATAGAAGTTGTACTTACCTCCGCATTAGTCTGATCGTGAATTTTATTCACGGTTTTTGGCCGTGCCAGTTCCGCTAATAGTATGTGATTTATAATATTCTGAATTTGAGTATTAGTAAGGTTTGAAATAGCAATGTAACTTGTTCAATTTTTTCTATTCCCATAGAATTAAAAAGATAGATTTTTCTAGCTCTGAGAGTTTTCTGGCGTAGATTCGTATCTGTAATATCAGGAAGTAGTTGTTTAACTTCTTTGTATACCATACTTTTTACTGTTTTAATCTTAACTTTGCCATTAGAAGAAATCTCATTAACCCTTTTATCATACCTTTCTGTAGTGATACCAATGCAAAATTTCTTTCCAGTCAGATTGAATTGCTTTTCGAAACATGCAAATTATATTTTGCGCTGTAACCTGAGTATCTTGTTTTTCGTCATCAAGTAAGCTATTTCCGAAAGCAGTCACAGAGTAGCTATAATTTATATTTTTTCCGGCGGATAATTCTTGTTTTAAATCGTGTTCTACAGTTTGGTTCATCATTATATTCGAATGGATCTGCGGAATCGGAACTATTAATAGATTCTTTAGTCACATGAGTCTGTGGAGCAGAAAACGAAGTGGCTGGAAACTCGAGATTTTGATCGTGAATTTTATTTACAGTTGTTGAATCACGTAAACATTCCGATTTCCGATTATGGTAACTAATTATAGTTTTTGGATCACACGACAAATTAATAGATGTTAAAGAATTGTTACTTTGATGAATGCTATTTCGTTAGAAATGAAGCTCTGCTTCTCACATTAATTCCCAGAAGATGACTCCCGCTGAAGTTTTTTTTTCTTGATTTCTTTCTCTGATTGCGTTGCTAACTTTTTTTTATTCACTGAATCCAGAAAATCAATGACCTCTTTATCTTCCGGCGATTGTGTTGAACTATGTACTAATTCAGGTATGAGATCAGGAGTAATATATTCCTTATCGATAAATGGCGAAATATCTCCTGTGCCATGCAAGTGGCTTTGCTCTGTAAAAGAAGGTGTATCTTGTTTATAAGTAAGGACCCAAGTCTGTTTCTGTTTCAATTTTGTGCTTCTATTCTTAAGCTTAGTATTTTCTTCTGCGGTCTGTTCCAAATTTTGCAACCCTGGTCCTTGAGCTCGGCATTTTCTTTTGCGGATTGTTCTAACTCTATGATTTTAGCCAATAAGCATTGCATTTTCACCCATAAGTTTGGCATTTTCTTGTCTAAGCAAATCTAGTTCAGATGACATGTTGGTTAGTTATCAACTGTTTTATATAGAAAATAGATTTATTCAAAACTTCAGATGATCGACATAAATTGTAATTGGCTAAAATCGCTATATTATATCATATGACTTTCAACTTGAATGCAAAAGTTTCATTATTGATACTTTAAGCGAGATCATATTATCAAAAAATAAATTTTCATTAATAGGTGCTATTAGATACTTTATGAATCAAAAAAATAATATAGACGTTTCTGAAAAATGGCATTTATTCAAGGAAAAATCGTTGGAATTGATAAATAAAGAAGGCCTTTTTGTGGAAAGCCATATACAGCAGATATTGTATGCTTTTAATTTTTTATTTGCTAGGTTACTGCGGAAGCTAATTGCAATTATCTTATACTGTATAGGTCCTTATCACACATTCTTTTATTGAAGCCCAAATAACATTGCCTGTTAATAGTGGAGGTTTTTGGTGACGAATTATTAGAAACGATGCACAAGGATATCATACAGAGATTTACCAAACAAGAGACAGAGTTTGATTGATGAAGCTTATTCGCATTTTCAAGGTATATTATCTTCTTTTACACTTATTTGATGGAAAAGAATTTAATGCACTCATTCTTGTTATAGCACCTGCAACGGGAGAAGATCACAAGAGACGATGCAGTTTCAGAACTGCAAATTCTTGCAGTCAGTCGTTCTTATGAAGAATACGCAATTTTGAAGGCCATAAGAAACGTGTAAGATTGTAATGGGTTTTTTACAATATCCAATGTTAATCCTTTTTATTAGTATCGAAAGAGTACCAAGAATCACATTAAAAAGTCCCATTGGAGAGGTGGAGCTGTGCACCACTTACATTGATCCACTTTTATGGATCCTGATCGTGGTATATTCCTGCGATGGTAAGCACTTTAATTTGATGATATTTTCATATATACATTTTCTAATCAATGGGAATACTGTCCAAAGCTAGAAAATCATCATACAATATACTAAACCATTGTAAGTCCGGAGCGTATAATATTGTGATATGTGATCGTTATCTAAAATCGGACAGATATCCCTTGCATAATTACGTTTTTGATATTTTGCCTATTGCTGCATCAAAGATACAACCTTCAACTTACTCGTCCTACGCTACGCTACGGACAATATTTCGATATTTCGATTTGATAACTTTCTGAATAATAAATCTATAACCAACTATACATTTAAAATCGAATGCACGTGTACAACAAAAAAATGTAACGAATGTCCAATAGCCAAAATTGGAAGTTTCCAATGCACATGAGAGACATTGGAAGAACATTTTTTACAATACCTGATTGGACAGATTTAGATTATAGATTATCGTAAAATTAGATAGCAACTATTGTCATTTTGATATTTCGGTATATTTTCGTTATGTATAGTTCTAAATCATTATCCTTACTTCGAAACTTTGGCTTATTATCCAGGGTAAAGATGATGATTATTTTATATATATATATAATAAATTTGGAGAAATTAATAATAATAATTATTGAAACATATATATATGTACATACATTTTAGTCGATAAAGTCACGTCACTTTGTCACCGAAGCGTCACCGGCGCCGTCACCTTCACCTTTAACCGAAATATTTAATGCTCCTAAAAATTCTACTGTGATTATTATTAAAATAATATGAATTTATATGCTTTATATTTTTCTGACAATTTCTGATCATATCATTTATTTTAAAAAGGGTAATTATATTGTGACTCTTATACCTGGGGATGGTATCGGACCGGAAATATCAGAATCAGTGAAACGGATATATCGAGCTGCAGGAGTAAGAAGATTATAAAAAGTTATCATATGTTAAAAAAAAATAATAATAATAAATTATAATTAAATTAAATCAATTAATTATTAATTAATACAGGTTCCAATTGAATGGGAATCAGTAAGTGTTACTCCTGTTTTGAAAAAAGGAAAAACGGCGATTCCTGATGAAGCTTTAAATTCAATTATGAAAAACACGATAGCGTTAAAGGGTATGTATTAAAAGAAAGATGATAAAATATAAAAAAACAATTTAATATAATTTAATCTTTAAAAAATAATAGGACCTTTGGCAACACCTATTGGGAAAGGACATGTTTCCCTTAATCTTACACTTCGACGTACATTTAATCTTTTTGCTAATGTTCGACCGTGTAAATCAATTGTTGGCTATAAAACGCCTTATGATGATGTTAATACCGTGTTAATTCGAGAAAATACCGAAGGAGAATATTCTGGCATTGAACACACGGTAAACACAAACATAATGTTAACATATAAATTTTTTATCAATTAAATCAACTAGATATAATATAATAATTATAATATATTTTCAAGGTTGTTGATGGAGTTGTTCAATCAATTAAATTAATTACTAAAGAAGCATCTGAGAGATGTGCACGTTATGCATTCGCTTATTCAAAGGATATTGGTCGAAATCGAGTTACAGTTATACACAAAGCTAATATCATGTAAAGTTTTAAATATCTTTTCTTTTTTTCACTTTTTCTCACTTTTTCTCTTCTCTTTTTCTCTTCTTCTTCTGCATAAAAATAGAGAAATTTAATTAATATATCAAACGAGAAATTTTAGAAATGTTAACAAAACAAAATAATAACAATTACAATAGGAAATTATCCGATGGATTATTTTTGGAAGCATGTAACGAAGTCGCAAGGGATTATCCAGATATTGAGTTCGATGATATGTTATTAGATCGTGCATGTCTTCACGTAAGTTGAATAATAATGATAATAATGATAATAATATAAATATTTAATTAATAATATCAATTATATAAATTATATAAATTATTTTTATTAATTAAAGATTGTTCAAGATCCAGCTCGTTATTCAGATACAGTTATGGTCATGCCAAATTTATATGGTGATATTTTATCAGATATGTGTGCAGGATTAATTGGTGGATTAGGTTTAACTCCATCAGGAAATATTGGAAGAGATGCTTCAATTTTCGAAGCTGTTCACGGAACTGCACCTGATATTGCTGGAAAAGGTTAAAATTTAATATTTATTTATTAAATTCATTTATTAATATTATTTATTTATTAACATTATTTATTAATATTATTTATTTAATATTATTTATTTAATAGATTTGGCCAATCCAACTGCATTATTACTTTCATCAATAATGATGCTTCGTCATATGCGTTTATACGATTATGCTGATTCCATCGAATCTGCTGTCCTTCAAACTATCGCTGACGGGAAGCATCTTACACGTGATCTCGGGGGAAAAGCAACAAATACTGAATTTACAAATCATGTTATCGAAAGTTTACCAAAAATAAAATGAAAATTTAAAATGAATTTTAATATATTAAATATATATTAAATAGAATTTACATTATTCCATGATAGAAAGAAATTAGAATTTATTATCAATTATTTATTATCAAATTATTTATTATCAAATTTTTTATTATCAAATTTTACTTATTATCAAATTTTACTTATTATCAAATTATTTTATTATCAATTACATATTATCAATTACATATTATCAATTACATATTATCAAATTATCACATTATATGCATATTATTTATAAAGAAGGACAGATCAGATTTGTTATTATAATTTTAAGTTTTCGAAATTTATTTGATTCATCAGAAACTTTGTGTTTGTGACTAAAGTTTTTAAAAAATGAATTACGAAATGCAAGTACTCAATTCTTGTGTTTATTTACTTAACATGCATTCGTACATTTGTATCCGAAAGATTTCATAATAAATTCTTAAACGAATGTGCAAAAAATATCCACCAAGAGAAACAAAAAAAATGAAGAAATTGTATGTATATTTTGATCAAATTTTAATTATTGATGAGCACAATTATTTTTTATCAATCATATGATTGCCAACCAATACTATTTTAGTTTATTAAATTCACTACAAGATTCATCATCTTTGAATTTGTATCAAAACTTCTTTCGTGATATTTTATCTTTATCTTCTCATAGAATTGAAATGGTGAGTATTAATTTAATTATTTGTTTAATGATATTTTTATTTATTTATTTATTTGATTTATAAACTTTTTAATTTTCTTTTATTTCTGAGCAATACAATAATTAATAGAAAATAACAATAATAGAAATAATAAAACAATAATTGACAATAATAACAATAATAGATTTTTTCTATATAAATAGACTGACCCATTAGAATGTGCTTTAGACCTTACGAGACGTCTTCCTCCTCAAAATACCGAGGAAAATCTTTCTCAACTTATGAATCTTGTTCCTTCTATTCAAACTGATTTATTTAATTTAGTTGACCAGCCATTAAAGGAAGGAATGTGTCCTAGTAAAGGAAAAAAATATTTATTATCAGTTTATAACCGAGATGGAGATTCTTATCGGTAATGCTTCACGAAAATTGTGAAAACTAAATGTATCAAAATTAAGTTGGAAATTTAAGTTAAATATTAAAGAATTTACGCGCACAAAAAAATAATAATAATAATAATAATAGTAATAAAAGAATATAAAAATAAAAAGTACAATTAAAATTAAATATTTTTTTTTATCCTTTTATATAATAGATCTCCGTGGTCAAATGAATATAATCCTCCTTTAAATGATTGTATATTACCTTCCCTAAAAATACGCAAATTGGAAGTAGCCGCCAATGATGCCTTTGATACTTATCGAGAAATGTAATTTGAATTAATATTTTATATATTAGATATATATACATATATATATATATATATATATATTATTTATATATTATTTATATAAATATATATTTTTTTTGTTTCAAGGTATTATGAAGGCGGCGTTTCTTCTGCTTATTTTTGGGATGAAACAGATGGATTTTCGGGAGCTGTACTATTTAAAAAAGGTAATTTCGAATTTTATGGTGATGATTTAATTATTTAAAAATTTAATTATTATCATTATTCAAAAATTTAATTATTATTATTCAAAATTTAAAATATAGTTGGTGATGGGGTTCGAAAAATGAAAGGTGCTTGGGATTCGATTCACGTATTTAAAGCAAACGAGCGAGGTCGTATGGCACATTATAAGTTAACTTCAACAGTTATGTTATATACCATTACGGGAAAACCTGAACTTGGACATATGAATTTATCCGGTAGTATGACAAGACAGGTAATTAAATAATTTTTTTATAATTTTTAATAATTTTATCTATTACAATAATTTAACAATAATTAATATAATAATTAATAATAATAAATAATAATAATAATAATAATAATAATGATAATAATAATCAATATATTTAATAATAGTTTGAAGCCGATTATTCATTTGACGAACCTTTGGCTCACATAACCAATATTGGTCGAATGGTAGAAGATATAGAACTTAAAATGCGCAATTTACTTCAAGAAGTTTATTTTGGTAAAACGAGAGATATCGTTAATGATTTAAGATCTATCAATTCACTTGTTGAAACTCGAAGACAAGAAGAAATTCAAAGAGAATTAGTAGGAAAATTAATGGAAAGAGATATAAAAAAATAATTTGATATATTTATAAGAATTCTTTTTTTTTCTTTTTTTAACATACATATATATATATATATATTGTTCTCAATTATTCTCAATTATTCTTAAGTTATTTTAAAATCAATAAATAAATAGTGTAAATGCGATTAATTTATTTGATTATATTTGATCCTCTCGTATAACGTTTTTGTCCTCTTTGTCCTGTCTTGTATATTTTTTTCTTTCCTAAATTTTTACTAAATTTCTTTTGTTGAGAATAAGTTTGATCAATACGAGCTCGATGAGTTGCATCAATTACTCGTGATAAATCCTCAAGCAATACGTAATCTATAATTATAATTATAATTATAACACATTTAATTATATAATCACGTTAATAATATTACTAAAAGTGTAAAAAAAAAGAAAAAGAAAGATCACTTTACCATTCATTAATTCTTGATAGCCATATTTATTCAACGGAATAAAACTGGTTTTTGATCTTATCCCATTACAATTATATTTTTCTTTATGTGATTTCGAACATGTTAAAGAACATGTAAGAAATTCACACCTGGGACATTTATATTTCCAATCATTGTTATTACATATTTGACAGCTTTTAGGATTCGTGACTAAAAAGAAGAAAAAATTTATGATTATTATGATTATTATGTATGCGGGTAACTTTAAAATATTTTTACCATTTTCAGAATTATCATTTATTTGTTGTGACGCGGAAATGTCATCAGAGATTTCTGAATTTTCTAGATCTAAATGTTTATATACAAAAAAAAAATAAAATTTGTTAAAAAATAAATAAATTTGTTAAAGTAAAAAATAAATAAAATAAAACAGTGACATTTACGTGAATTATTACAATTTATTTCTTGTTCTTTATTATCTTTATTATCGGGATTAATATCCGCATTCAAATATTGTTGCAAAATTAAAGCGAGAGGGTCATTAAACGTCGAGTAGTCTGTCATTTTGGGAAAGTTTTTTTTACAAAACGACGGTATTAGAAATCTGTGACCAAACGATTGTGCGACAACCAAATCAAAATAAGAATATATTCCGGCTGTTAATTTTTTTTTAATTTCTTTTATATATAAAAATCAATAGTCCTAAATTTAATTAAACAAATGCAAGTTTTACCTAAAGCAAAAAATCTTTTTGTATTTTGCTTTTTAATTTTGCCCATTTGATCCTAAACCTCCTAAACCATTTAGCTTATTTAGCTTGAATCATTACCATCACATACAAATTTTGTAGAAAATGTAAAGGTTCTGATCAAAAATATTGGCTTTGTAAGTCCTGTAAGACTGGGATGTTCACTTTCCATGATCTGGCTGCTGTAAGGTTGTTATACTTGGGACAAAACCTTTTTTTTGAAAAAATGGGTACTTCCGGTGTTATACATCAAATTTTAATATCTAACTTTTTTTTTTTTTAAATAATTTTTCCAAGTACAGACAATAATAATGGTATAAAAAAGATATTTTACTGATAAAAATAATAAAATCAAAATATAACTTTTATCAAAGTTTATGCATCAAAAGTATTTCTTTGATAGATTTATACTCAATATTGTGTTAGATAATTCTTTATGAAATTTTTATTTATTTTATAGCCAAAGTGAGACCTTTGCATCTGGTTTATTTATTGTAAATAAAATCTTGATTGCATAAAACCTATTCAAAGAAATTTACATGTAAAACCGAGAAACCTCAAAGAAGACCTGTCACGTAATTTTTATAAGATGTTTTCATTAAAATTAATATTATGACATTTTAGACGAAAAAATTCCTACCTAATAACACGTGATATCCCGCATAAAAATAGAAAATATCTATTAAATAAATTTTTAAAGTTGTATCAAAAAAAAGAATTCCTTATATTTCCCAACGAGAATAAAAAGAAATTAACAAATCATCAATTATTCAAGATCACTTTAGAAAAATCGAATTCTCTAATTACTTTTTACGTAAATCACGTGTACATCGAAGATAATGACGCGTCTAATATTATTAACAAAACCAATAAATATTTTTTAATTTTTTTTTTTTTTACTTTCTTCCATTTTTCTTTTTGTATATGAAGACATAATAAATACAGTAGATACAGTGTTGTGCATTTTTTTTTATTAAGTAAAAAATGGATGGATGAAAATATGACCTGAATTCATAAGCTTCTCAGGTTTCATGTCAAAATAAACATCTAAACATCATCATGAGTTGGTTTCATATTATAAATAAGTCATATCTAATATAAACAAACCATAATAAATTGTATCTAATATAAATAAACTTTATCTAACATAAATAAACTATTCAAATAAGCTATTTACAATATAAATAAAATTATATGTAATTATATGTGATACGAATAAGCTATATATTTAAATATAAAAATAAATAAATAAATATAATAACTTAAAAAACTTTTTTTTTTACGCGCCAAATATATCATCACATGTCGTGTAGTACATATACAATGTTCGTAGAATTTTGTCGAGAAGAAAGAAGAACAAGAAAAACAAAACAAAAAAACAATAAGCAAAAAAACAAATATCGTACCAGCTAGTACTGACTACCAGTAATTCGAAAACACCAATCAATTATCATTATCATCAATTAAATTTTCAATTTAATGCTACACACATAATTAATAATAATAAACAGATTAAAATGGGTAAAGATAATGAATAAAGAACAAAGAAACACAGTAATCATAACAATAATATTTATTAAACATTTACTACGAGGGAAATTATTGGTGTTTATTAATATCATGATATTTTAATACTCTGATAAAGCATACGACTTTATACAGTAATACTTTGACAGGCATACCTTTACAGGCATACTTATACTTTTTTTTACATATATTCTTTTTACAGGCCTTGATATTAACTGGTTTTTATTATTATTATTATTATTATTTATTTATTATTATTATTATTATTATTAGCTTCTAATATTCGTATACATTATATATATTGTTACACGATCCGATCGTTTCAATCGTCCTAATCGTTTTCAATCGTTCCAATCCGTATGTTGTTAGCCGAGAATAAAAAGTAAATTTCGATAAAGGTTATCATCATCATCATTTTTATATAAACTTTATCATTTTTTATATAAACTTTATCATTTTTAAATAAACTTTAGATATGATTTAATTTAATATATTCTACAATTTTACAATAAAGACTATTACGTAACTGCATTTATGCGTTTACTGCATTTTACGGTATTAATGTAGTATAATGAATGAATGTATATAATAATAAAGACTGTATTATAGCAATGGGAAGGGTGAAAAAAAGTCTCATCGAAAGATAATTGATAACAGGAAAAGAGTAATATCTGGTGATTAGATATGAACTTTATAAACTTTTATTGTTTATTGTTTGTTATAAATTTAATATTTGCATTAATAAATAATAATAAATAATAATAAATAACAATAATAATAAATAAAATAATAATAATAATAATAATAATAATCCGGTAATTATTACTTATTACTTAACAAAATATTGTCATTTTTCTAGAATTTTTACTTAGTGTGACAAATAATCATATATTAGGTATGCGCAAAGTTATATTATGACACCAACGAAAAGTTCTAAAAAATTATGATAAATAAAGTTTAAAGATAATAATTTACACGATACATTTACGGTAATTAAAAAAAAAAAATATCATTATTATTATTTGTAAAACGAATGATGGATAGTATAGAATTAAGGTATTAAGTTGAGCAAGTACACTATTTAATTATACAAAATAGGCAAAATAGGAAATAAAATTATTTACATTCCGTTATTTTATTGGTAAATATTCAACCTTTCTTGACGGCTAAATAACAGTATTGAATGATGAAAATAAATGAAATGACCGAATAAAATAACTGAATAAAAAAAAAAAAACCGAATAAAATACGAAAATAGTTGGATAAAAAAAAAAAAATAGCCGAATAAAATAAAAATAAAATAAAAACCAAATAAAATAAAAATTATAAAATTGTTATTATAGTTTAAATTGTACTTGGCATTAGTTAAATTATACTTGGCATTAGTTAAATTATA
>PQFF01000127.1:465466-490556 GCA_003547095.1 Diversispora epigaea
TACTTGGCATTAGTTAAATTATACTTGGCATTAGTTAAATTATACTTGGCATTAGTTAAATTATATTCTAGCTTCAATGCAGTTGTCAAAATCAATACCTTCAATACTACTTAATGTAATGAAAGTGATTGGCTAAATGCTTTTTGATATTATCATCATTATTTTTTTTTCTTAAAGTTGTCTGATTTGCAGGTCTTGTTTTCCTGTCTTGTATATAAAAAATACAGATCCTGCCATCGAACGAATGAATGAACTTCCAATCTCTTTATTACATGTCAAAATTAATTGTTATTCTATTATATATTATCTACAGTTATATATATATATATATATATATTTAATTTATCTTATAATTATTATTTTGGTTTAAAAGGAGAATAAAAGATCAACAACAACGACGAACAAGAAACGACAACGACAACAACTAAAACGACCACAATAAAAAATAACCAAAAACAGCAACAATAATCATAATAACGAAAACAACAAGCGGAGACGAAAACAACAACAACAACAACAACGACAACAACGGTATCAACTTGAATGTAAAATTTATACAATTAGAGAAAATAACTAGAAAATAACAAGAATAATCTATATAATGATTAATTATAACTGTAACTTGAACAATTAATTAAACAATTAATTCTATTTTTATTATAATTATATTTGTTATACTTAATATGTATAATATGTATAATATGTATAATATGTATTAATACGCAATATACTGTTCATATAATAAGATAATAAATTAAAATTTTAATGTTTAAAGAGAAGGAGAAAAAATAAACCAATTGGTGTTTATTCGGTTCCATATGGGTTTCATAACATATATGTGGATACGATAGATAAATAGAACAAATAGATTATTATGTTTTTTATTATTATTATTATTATTATTGTTGTTGTTGTTTTTGTCGTATGTGTTATTTGTATATAATGATAAAAATTTTTTTTGAACTTTCGATATTTTACTTTTTTTTTCACACGTTAATAATTGGCTTGCATCGAATAAGTAATTTTGGTAATTTTAATTTTAAATTTATTAATAATGATGATAGTAAGAAGAAGGTTATAGTATAAACTTTAAACTGATGTATTACGCATATTACATACGCAGGGGTTTAATTAATAAAATGTGTACGATTATACAATATTTCTTTTTCAATGATGTCGCCATCCTTTTTTAATTATTTTTTTTTTTCAAATTATAATATTTTTAATGATTTTTTTTAATTTATAAATTTTTATTTTATTTTATTTTCCCTCCAGACCAAAAATTGCAAACAAAAGTTTATTCATTATTTCCATATTATTACTATTATGTGATCTACAAACTGATTTATTCAGCCAAAACATCCCTTTTTTTTTTTTCTATAGCATTTATTATCAACTATAAAATTATTCGATTAGCAATAAAGTTATTGCAATTAACTATAAATTATTAATAAAAATTATTATCACAATATTAAAAAAAAATGCACATTATTGCAGGAAATTATTACTCATGACTTACTCATGGATCTACCGAATGCAGAAGATACCAGGTGCCTTGAAAAAAACGCGACATTGAGCACCAATTATCTAATTATCTAATCATCTATACATTATTATCCCCCTCCTCTCTCTCCATTCTTATATTTTTCGTTTTAAGAGAATTATCGTTATTGATGAAAATATTATTATTAAATGAATAATTAAAAAAAAAAATGAATATCATAAGGAGAATATATATATAAAGATAGATATTTAGATAGGTATAGATATATATATATATATATAGATATATATATAGATATATATATATGTATGTATGTACACTAAACTGAAACTTCAATAAAGTTATAAAAATATAACTAAAATATATTAAAATACTCTTACCTTATCTCAATGATACAAAAAAGTTATTTCGATTAGGAGAGAATATATTAAGTAATAGATTAAAGCATATAGATATACATTTATTTTGATATATACATTATGACTAATATTGCTGATATGTTATGTGTGTGTTATTATATGTTATTATATTTATATTATATGTTATATGTATGTGTAAGTGTTGTGCGTGTGAGTGTGTGTACGAATTTGTGTTGTGTGTGTTTATGTGTATTAATATTTAAGATTTCTTTTACCGATTTCTCTTTTCTCTTCATATTTTCTTTCTTTTTTTTTTTATCATCATCATTATCATCAAGGAAATTATATTATGAAATTACATCCTAAATTAGTAATAATGATGACCTGATTGCATATAATGATCATCCTTTTGGAATGTGGCGAAGTCACGAATTTACTTGGTAAAATTCATAATTTCTTTTTTATGCATCCACTGTAATCTAACATTAACAAATTACTTGTTTAGTGGTAGAGTGATACTTGATATAAATAATATAATATTAAAGTAGTAATATAGCCGATAACAAATGAATAAATAAGTAAAAATTAGAAAGTAAAAAAGTTAAAAGTAAAAAGATGTAAAAAGACGTTTATATTTATAAGTTCCTGAAACACTGTAACTAAAAAACCAAAAAACCCAAAACCATAAATGCTAGAAATTGATTTATGAATATATAGGGAAGAAAAAAAAAAATAATCCACTATTCTATAAATGTTATAAATTAGTATATGAGTGTATTAGATAATATACAATCTTGAAATAGTTAAAATGGTTAATAAATAAAAGATAAAAATAGATAAAGTGTATACCCATGCACAAACTATTTATATCATTACACAATATATATTATATATTGAGATTTAAAAAAAAAAACGATGATGAAATAAATAATAATATTATTATTATTATTAAAATAATAAAATTTGTTTTTTAGGATCGATTTACAAATGCGTAACGTGCAATAAATAAATTTCCGACTTAGAAAGGTACCCTCATCAATCATCCAATACATATATCACACATCATTATCCCAAAAAAAAAAATGCACGTATCATCAATAATACACAAAAATACACAAAAAATAAACACGACACATTCAATCATATCAATTATATATAATAAATATCCGATTTGGAATTGAATAATCTTAAAATCTTGTTATACCTTTTGAACCAAAGAAGGAAAGGACAGAAAAAAAATGAAATAGATGAAAAAAGAAATTTAATAATAAAGAAGAAAAAGTAGAAATAAAATAATAATAATAATAGAAGTAGAAGAATAAGAAAAAGAAGAAAGGTGAAAAAGTCAACGAGAAAAATGATTAGAATGAGGTGATGATGAATGATAATTAAATGATGATGATGATGATGATGACGATGATGATGTGTGGGTAAAGACCAGATTTCAATGTAAACATTAACAAACATTCAAATTTGTTTAAATTGTTATTATTATTATTATTGCAGCCACACATTATTATTTATAATTACTATTATTCATAATCATTATTCATTACTTGTTATTTTTCATTTCTATTGTCATCATTTATTATTATTATTACGACTTGTTATTTTCTTTATTACTTGTTATTTTTTTTTATTTTAAAAAAAAAAAAGATGTTAATTATTTATTTTTTAGTATTATTAATGGAATATTTTTTTTAATGTTATGAAATGAATGAGATTGATTGAATGAATTATTATAATAAATATTTATGAATGAAAATTACGAATAAATATTGTAAATGAACAATATGAATGGATAATATAATGGATCGTTAAAAAAAAAAAAAAATCAAAAAAAATTCATCAATCAAAACCCAATACCCAATATACTCCACACTTAATATACCCAATACCCGAATCAAGTTCGATCCGGTTAAGTGTTGTTCTTTTATTCTTTTCCTTTTTCTTTTCTTTTTTTTTTTCTCCTCTCTACAATTCGCTGAATTCACGGAATAATAAATTTTTTTTTTTTTAAAAAAAAAAAAAAAAATTTATTATTCCGTGAATTCAGCGAATTGTAGAGAGAAGAAAAAAAAAAAGAAAAGAAAAAGGAAAAGAATAAAAGAACAACACTTAACCGGATCGAACTTGATTTGGGTATTGGGTATATTAAGTGTTGAGTATATTGGGTATTGGGTTTTGATTGATGAATTTTTTTTTGATTTTTTTTTTCTTTTTTGATTGAATTGTTATTGCTTTAGAAATATTATTATTTAACTTTACATTTCATCATTTTTTATATAAATTATTTTTACATAATCTCATAAAATCCATATTCGGATTATTTGTTGCCCTCTTTTATACAAATCATGTAACGATAAAATAATAATAATAATAATAATTTAAAGTTACCAAAAAGTTTACTCAATAGTTACAGAAAAAAGAATAGATATATGTAATATGTAATATATAATATATTTACAGTAATAATAAGCATTGAAATCAATAAGCAATAATAAATATAAAAATATACTGGTATAATCGTTTCTGCATGAATGGATTTTCGACGCAAAGATCTTAATATTAAAATATTAAAATATTAAAATATTTCTTTAATATTTCTTTAATATTTCTTATACAATTTTTATAATTCCAAAATGATAATAATAATATTATTTATTATTTATCCTTTATCTTTTTATTGTTATTATTTATTTATTTTTTTATTATTATTTACAATTGTTTCCAAAATATTCGCCAAAAATTACTCGACATATTCGGGCTAAAAAAAAAAAAAATCAAAAAATTTATCATCATACGACCATCATACGACCATTCCATGAATTCCATAATTTTTTTTATATATATAGTATTTATATTATATATTCAAGTATTTTTTTTTTCTCAGTGATAACTCGGATTTCATTTCACCAAAAAAAATACAGTACATATTATATTATTATAAAGTAAATTTAAAGTACGACATTTAACCACACACATCTTTAAAGTAATCATTATAAAAATTATTTTTATTATTGAATTGGGTTGGCATTTACTTATAAATACACCACATTCTTGGTCTCTCGTTGAAAAGTTTTCCTTTAACAAATTTTCGAAATTTATTTCTTTTTGTTGCTATATAGACGAACTTTTATCTATCTCTACCTCTATAGTCTCTTTAGGCTTTAATAAATAAATATATATATCAACTTATATAAACACATATATACATTTATAATTAATATATATTTATATATATATTATACACACACTATCTAATTTTCTTTCTATAAAAGAGGTTTTGAGTAGTTATCTGTTCATAAATTATATATAAAATACAACGAAAGGAAAAAATTTAATTCACGAAATTTTGTTATATATATACATATATATACATCTCTCTTTCTATATATATCTTTCTTTCTCTATTTATTTATTTATTTATTTATTTAATTTTTAACGAACGAAAGCATCACCTTTTTTTTATCATCACAACTCTCTTTTCTTTTTTAAAAAAAAAAATGGACACTGATTGGTGTATCATGTGTGATTCTCATTGTAATATTCCCGTAAGTATTAATAATTATTCATAATATTATTGGAGAGATGAAAATTATCATTATTCAAAAGAAACATTACTAATTAATTAATAAATAAAATTATATATATTATATAATTATATAGGGAACTATTTATTGTTCAGAAGAATGTAAACTTCAAGACCGTATGGAAAATGCATTTTATCCCCCTCCACTTTCATCTACTAGTAGTAGTACGACTTCTTCTTCTTCTTCTTCCTCTTCTTCACCAGCTTCATCACCATTGTTNTATATAAAATACAACGAAAGGAAAAAATTTAATTCACGAAATTTTGTTATATATATACATATATATACATCTCTCTTTCTATATATATCTTTCTTTCTCTATTTATTTATTTATTTATTTATTTAATTTTTAACGAACGAAAGCATCACCTTTTTTTTATCATCACAACTCTCTTTTCTTTTTTAAAAAAAAAAATGGACACTGATTGGTGTATCATGTGTGATTCTCATTGTAATATTCCCGTAAGTATTAATAATTATTCATAATATTATTGGAGAGATGAAAATTATCATTATTCAAAAGAAACATTACTAATTAATTAATAAATAAAATTATATATATTATATAATTATATAGGGAACTATTTATTGTTCAGAAGAATGTAAACTTCAAGACCGTATGGAAAATGCATTTTATCCCCCTCCACTTTCATCTACTAGTAGTAGTACGACTTCTTCTTCTTCTTCTTCCTCTTCTTCACCAGCTTCATCACCATTGTTAACTTCTACTATTACAGGTGGTATTAGTATTGTTGATGGTGATGTTAGTGGTATCGGTGGTTTTGATTATGGTATTGGTATCGATGGAATCGGTGGTTGTTTCGGTGGTATTGAAAATGTAAAACAAAAGCAAATTTTACCTCCTTTAGTAACATCGACGAAATCAAAATCAACAACTTCCAAGGTTCAATTACCACCTCCACAACACCAACAACCTACATTATTTTATCATCGCGCTCCTCTACCTCGTTATAAGACCGGAGCTACAAATAATTGTTCTAGTACTAGAAATTTACGTGGTGTTGGGCGTTCGTCGAAATCTTTATACGTTCAGTAATAATTATGATAATGATAATAATAACTTTTATTTTTATTTTTTTTATTATTTTATTTTATTTTTGTTTTATTCTATTTGATGCCAAAAAAAAAACACAAACAAACAAACAAACAATCAAATTCAAAAACAAACAAGCAAGCAAATATTTTATTTTTTTCGTTCAGGTTTTCGTTCTCTTTTTTTTTTTTTTAAAAAAAAAAAAATTTACCCACCCCGATATGACTATTATTATTACCATCATCCACTACTACCTACCTACCTACCATTCCATCGCCACTTACCATCTTCAACATTATTAACGAAATGTATTTTAAAAAGAAAAAACAAAAAATTTCAGATGAACATTTTTTCTTGTATATATATATAGTCAGTTTTTATACCAATAGCAATTTTTTATTATACAGTAGCAATTTTTTTTTTATCGTAGCTTTTTTTTTCTTTTTGAACAAAAAAAAATATATATAATACACATCTAATTGTGTAATATATAATATATATAAACAAAAAATGACTTAAAATTAGATAATTATTATTTTTAGTATTATTATTATTAGTTTTATATTATATCGATGAAGGAAGAAGGAGGAGATGAAAAGGAGAGTGATGTCCTTTTTTCGTTTGTAGTTTTTTCGTCTGTTGTAGTGTTGTATTTTGATGACTGACTTTATCAACCACCACGATTTTATATCATTGCAAATTGAATGTGATGATGAAAAATGTGATGGGGGAAGAAGAAATATATATATATATATATATAAATATAAAAAAACAAACAAAAGAAGATAAATTTATAAAATTTGTTAAATTTTCCCCACTGTAAATAGATTATATTTTTTTTTGTCAACAAAGCATTTTTTTTATTTCATTTTTATCAAAAAAAAAAAATTGGTTCACTAAAAGTATTTTTATTATTATTATTTTTACAAACATATATAAATATATATATATATATATTATATATACAGTACATACATACATTTTACGAACATATATACACACTTTACGAAATTTCCCCTTTCCCCCAAAAAAAACCAATTTTTTTTTTTATCTTATAAATACATTCAACATATATACAATTTCAAAAAATCAAAAAATTTTAAACTTACTAAATTGTTTTTTCTGTTTTTTTTTAATTTTTTTTTTTAATTTTGTTTTATTTACTAAAGAAAAAAATAAAATAATTTTTTTATTGTATTTATTTATTTGTTTGTTTTTTTTTAATTTATTGGTCGAGAAAGATAAAAAATGAACAATGAATATAATTTTTTTTTCAATCATATGTTACTATCATTATCATTCGCTTAATCGCTTAAATTACAAATAAAGTAAAACGCTGTGAATTCTATTATTTATTTATTTATTTATTTTTCTTATAAAAAAAAAAAATAAGAAAATGATAACATAATAAATAATGATAACGGCATAATATATGTATATAAATGGTATAAAACGATTAAATATAGCAGCGATAAACGATTCACTGAAAGATTAGAATAACCAAACGACCTGTGATAACATCACGAGACATAATCACCATGACATGTTTATTAAAAAAAACAAGTATGAAACAATAATAATAAAAACGTCAAAGGTGAAATGAATGAATGAATGAATGAGCGAATGAATAATGACGATGAAACAAAAACCGTTTGATGATGATGATGATAAGCATATACATAAATGTTTCAAAGAGTTTGATATAATCATCATAATCCTTATCCTTTGAATTTCATTACTATAATGGAAAATTATGAAACTCACTCTTTTCGGTTTAGATTCCTTTAAAATAATAGATGTAATAAGTAATAGTTGTTGTTGAAATAACAATACTAGAAAAAGTAGTTGAAATAATGATAATAAAAATAAAACAATAATGATTATTTTAAATGTTTTAAATGCACATGATTCCTGACCAAATTGTCTTCTACCCCACAAATAAAAATAATTAAAATAAATCAATATGATAATATAAAAAATAACTAAATCAAATAATAACAATAATAATAATAATAATATCAAATAAAAAAAAAGGAATTGATTCTCCTCTGGACAAATCTCATTCAAAAAAAGAAAACACATATATACAACATATATAACGACACGCGCATACATATATACAAAGATATACAAAGGATATACAAAAGCAGTGAGTTCGACAACGACCGATGATGATAATAAATAATAAATAACAATCATAATCATAATAATAATAAAAAATAACAATAATAAAAGGTTTGAACTTTTTTTCCAAGACATTCATCAAACCTTAATTATAATAATATCTAATATACTTATTATAAATAAACCCACTGACAATAATAAAAAAATAAATATTCATCAAACAATACACAATTACATAATTAAAACTTATTATTATATAAATAAATAAATAAATAAGAATAAATAAAATAAATAAATAATTTTTTATTTTATTTTTATTTGGAAATTAAAAGATTAATAATGTTCTATATTATTATTAAAAGTTATTAAAAGTTACTAAAAGTGAGTAATTAAAAAAAATTAAAGAGTCATTATAAATTATTAAAAATTGAAAATTAAAAATTAGGGTGAGTCATTATTATAATTAAAAATTAAAAGTGATTAATTGAGTAATATTTCGGAAGACAGAAAGAAATCAAAACATTAGATGAAATTGTAAATAACAAGTTTATTTTTTTTATTTTATTTTATTTATTTTATTTTATTTGGCGTATTTTATTTTTTATTTTTACATTCTTTATTTTCTTTTTTTATTTTTTATTATTATTTTACTATTTATTTTATTTTTTATTTTGATAAATTTTACTTCAGCTGAACAAAACAACAATGAGATAATAACTCTTTTTTTAGTATTAATGAATAATAATAATAATAATAATAATAATAATAATAATAATAATAACAGTAAAATATAGTAATACAATAACACAGAATTGATAATAGTAATATTAATTAATTAATTATTATTAATAACAATAATAATAATAGTAATAATAGTTCTCCTGAAAAATTTCTCCCTTTTTTTATTATACTCCAAAAAAAATAATCAATAATAAAATAATAAACAAAAAAAAAAAACAAGACTTAACCTTGTTGATTAATATCATATTTTGATTTTTCCCTTACACAAAGCAGGTAACAAATCTAGTTTTTATAAAGTAAATTTTGTCGGGGGGATGAATGAATGAATGTTTTAGAGAAAAAAAGTCACTTTACATTTGATGCGTGTTACACTAACTAATCCCCTTACTCCTAAATTTTTTTTTTTAACAAAAATTTTTAACAATATTATTAAAATTATATTTATACATATATATCTATATTCTAGAAGTACAAAGTTCTACAAATGCTACAAAATGCTACACACCGGATTTCTAATTAATTAATTAGCTGTAGGTGAATGCTATTCTTCATATGCTATTCATATAAAGTTACTTTTATTATTCATTATACTACTTTTAGTATTTGCTGCCGCTTGCTGCTTCCGTTGCTTCCTTTTTTCTTCTTTTTCTTGTTGTTCTTGTTGGTGTTGTATTGGTAGGTTAAAAGGTTCCCTTTGTTGTTGTATATACTTGTAATAGGAATTGTAGAAAGGTGAAAAGGCGGTAAATTACGTGATGAATTACNTTTTTATTATACTCCAAAAAAAATAATCAATAATAAAATAATAAACAAAAAAAAAAAACAAGACTTAACCTTGTTGATTAATATCATATTTTGATTTTTCCCTTACACAAAGCAGGTAACAAATCTAGTTTTTATAAAGTAAATTTTGTCGGGGGGATGAATGAATGAATGTTTTAGAGAAAAAAAGTCACTTTACATTTGATGCGTGTTACACTAACTAATCCCCTTACTCCTAAATTTTTTTTTTTAACAAAAATTTTTAACAATATTATTAAAATTATATTTATACATATATATCTATATTCTAGAAGTACAAAGTTCTACAAATGCTACAAAATGCTACACACCGGATTTCTAATTAATTAATTAGCTGTAGGTGAATGCTATTCTTCATATGCTATTCATATAAAGTTACTTTTATTATTCATTATACTACTTTTAGTATTTGCTGCCGCTTGCTGCTTCCGTTGCTTCCTTTTTTCTTCTTTTTCTTGTTGTTCTTGTTGGTGTTGTATTGGTAGGTTAAAAGGTTCCCTTTGTTGTTGTATATACTTGTAATAGGAATTGTAGAAAGGTGAAAAGGCGGTAAATTACGTGATGAATTACAATGATGAAATTACATGGCGTGCAATAATAATTAATAATAATGATTAATATAATAATTCTTGCATACACAATAGATGGTTTCTCAAAACATCCATTATAATCATAAAATCTTTTGTTTTTATTAGTAACACTAAGTCAGACTTAATGATCTCGTGCACAAAATTTACTTACATGACACGCACGTGTTCTTCATTTATAAATATTTTTTTAAATATTTGAATTTATATTTTAAATTAATATATTAAAATAACACATGAACCAAACAGTTTAGATAATTATAACTATATTTAGTCTTATATACTTTTTGTCAACTAATATTTTAATTTCCATTTTCATATTTATATATATTTTTTTTATCTGTCCGTGTTCTTCATACATATATCTAAGTTGGTTTAGCAATTACACTATTTTACACTATTTTACACTATTTTACACTATATTTTTAAACTATATTTACACTATGCATTCTTTGACATATCATACGTTTTTTTTTAGTCTATCATTCTTTATTTAGGACTATTATTCTTTATATATGGACAATCATTCAATTTTCTTTTTTAGACTATCGTTCTCCATTTCTTTATCACAATTATTCTTTTTTAAGTTACTGGATAATTATTAATTTATTGCATTTTATTATAGTTTATTTTATTTATTGATCTTCAAATCATTATAGAATTTTCGCTGTTTAATTTTATCAACAATTCGCGCGCCTTCTTATCATTCTTTATAATGTGCATTTCGGTATTTAACGCGTCGTGAAATTATTTGATGAATTTGGAGAAGATTGGTGAAATTTTGTCAAAGCGGTAAAATGATGTACTGTAATATCATATGTAATTTCAATATAAAATTATTTATCTGTATATTATCGTTTCTGGTAGATTTAATAAATGCCGATTTTATTTTAATTACACAACGCACAAATATTATAAAAAACTGTATTATTATTTATTATTTTGATGCCTATTATTGTTGTTGTTGTTGCTGATTAATAAATACTTTTTAATTGATTTCTTTCTCCTGAACTTGTTCATTGAACTTTCCCTTATTATCAAAAAACAAAAACAAAACCTCAATCACAATCGTTTCACGTTAAATATCATTTTTCTTTTTTGTTATCATTGCATTAAAATCATTAAAAGTTTCATATTAAATATCATATTGCTTTTGTTATCATTGCATTTTAAAAAGCATTAAAAGATTTGCATACAGATACATAAAGTATATATATATATATATATTTATATTTATATATTTATATATTAGAGTGTATATAAAAGATATAAAAGGGTATATACTGTACAAGTCCATTTTATGCAAGGGTAACAAATTCCCATTCCCAAATAACAATAAAAAAATATTAGATCTTAACTTGTAACGTTGAAGATGAAATAGATGAAACAGAAACAAAATAGATGATTTTATGACGTCATGGGTAATTTTTGATTACGATAATCTCGTTAGTCCGATTGGCCTGTTATGACATAATTTCCGCCAGTTATTACTATCAAATCAAATATGTGTTGAACATGTAATGTAAATATATATTTTTAGCATAGTATGGATTTAACTGATAATCTGTTACACTAGCTTTACTAGCTTTGATCAACAACACAATCTTCGGTGATAGAAGAAAGAAATAAGAATGAGGAAATGGGTTGGTGCAATATATTAGAAGGATGTTAAACTTTATTTACTTAGCAAAATATTTTTTAAAAAAATAAGTGGAACACCTTTATTTAGAGATCAACATTTCCATAAATTGACCTATATTCTTTATAGTAATAATAACAGTTTAAATAAAATAAAGTTTTTTTTTAAAAAAAATAAGCTTTCCATTCAAAATATCTACTTTATTTTTATTCTTCTTTCTCCCCACAAAATTCAAATGCTGTCATACACAATCCCGGCGCATATTCTTCATAAATCTTTTTTCCTTGATCATCTCCACCAACTCCCGCGACTATATGTAATGGTACTAAATGATCATCTGAAGGATGAGCTTTTCTTAATAATGAATGATTAATTAAGTCAATTAATTTTTCATTTCTATCTTTACCACGAGATTTAGTTATATATTCTTCTACATCTTTATCAAAAGATTTCACATAAGAACCTATCTTATTAGAACTAAAAAGTTCCCGTAAGTTATGAACCAATGTACCTGAACCTACTAATAGGACACCTTCATTTCTAAATAAAAAATGAAAATTTTTTTGAAGATTATATGAATTTACGAGAGCAAGAGATGAATAAGGTGATGAATAAAGTTACCTTAAAGGAGCTAAAGCTTGACCAATTTTTATATGATTTTCGTAAGAAACATTATGCCCAAGAGATACTTGTATTATAGGTAATTCATTTGGTTCGGGAATTGCAATTTTCAAAGGGATCCATAAACCATGATCATATCCACGTTTAGTATCCACGTTAGCTTGAAACTTATACTAATAACAGAATAATAATAATAATAATAATAATAATAATAATAATAATAATTAATTTAATAAACAAATAAATAAATAAATAAATAAATAACAAGTAATAAATTAATATTTTGTACCTGAACTAACAAGTCTACAACTCTATTAGCCAATTCAGGAGAACCTTTACCGTGATAAGTTAATTTATAAAATTTATCTTCAAATCCATAGAAATCATAAATTAATGGTGTTTCTCCTTGAAAACTTCCCACTAAATAATAATAAAATCTATATTAATAACTTTAATATAAATTCTTACAGGATATAAAACATATATATATACATATTAACAGCGTTCGTACCATTTATACCACCAGATGTTTCCCAATGAGCAGAGAATACAACGATAGCTTTTGGTTTAATTTCATGTAAAATTTGGTTACCCCACTTTTGAAAGAATTGATAGGATTTACTTTTAGTATTGAAAATTAAGGATGGACCTAAATCATAGAAAATAATAATAACATGGATATTAATGATATGTTTATATTTTATTTTACGAAAATTTCAAAAAAATTGTTGTAAATAGAAATATATATTTAGAAATATTTAGAAATATTTAGAAATATTTAGAAATACAAATAAATAGAATAAATAGGTAGAAATAGAAATTAATATATATAGTTAAATACCTCCATGAGAGATATAAAAACAAGGTAATCTCTTATATACCATTTTTTAATTTTTTAATTTTTTTTTAACTTTAATAATTTTTTGGTTATATTTATTAAAAGGGCAATAACTTTAAATTGAATGAACTAAACGAATGGAGGTATATTATAGTTTACATAAATGAGGTGATGCTTCTAAATTGAGTGCGGTTCAATTCTCCTAAATTGTGTGTCTCCCCTAAATTGTGTCTCCCAAATCGTGTCGTTAAATTGAGTGTCGTTCAATTCTCTTAAATGGGATAAATCAAGGAAAAAAGAAATATTTATAAGAAATGTATTACAAAGTACAGTATTAATAATCTTAATTATAATTCTATCCATCTTGGTTCGTTCTCATTCTTTCTATGATATTTATTATATTTCAATAACGTAATACATACAACTATATTATCACATGATTGATCATTAAAAATATTAAAACACTTTTTCTTTATTGAAAATTGAAATTCATATATACAACTAATAACAATAACTGATAATATTGATATATTGATATATTATTCATCTGGAGTTCGATTTAGATTAAGAATCGTAATTGATTATATTAATAAATTGCCATATAGATCGGAATCTATTTTTGTTTTTCGCACAAGATGAAATCATATGCATTAGAGATGTATTTTGTGAAATCCACCGTGGTAAAATGGTGCATTGAAAAAAAAAAATTTTCCGGCTAATTGTCTTTAACTAATTTTTTATAATTATTTTATTCTGTATCATTTAAATAATTTTATATGATGGGAGTATTTGTCGATAATCTTGTTTATTTTGTATTGTAATTGGTAAATAATAAAAGTAACCTTTGATTATATATATAAAATTATACAATATGCGTGCGTTTATTTTTTCTGGTTATATGGCACGTCTTCGATTGAATATTAGTACAGTTAAATATTTTAAAGAATAAACCAATTCGATCTTGATTTAAAAGAAGTAGGTCTTATGTTATTACCAAAAAAATAGGTATATAAGTAGAACAATCTTTTCGACTTAACATTCCTTTTCGACATTTTATAACCACAAGTTTCTTTCCTTCCCTTTTTTTACCTTGCTATCGTAAATTATTATTCTTTCTTTCCTCCCGCTTTCCACTTTACCAAAAGTTTTTACCATTAATTCATTATCATATATTACTATTCACACAAAATGTGAAGGCATGACTCAAACCAAATATAACGCTATCTATTCCCTTCTTATGTCACCTATTCCACCTTACCTACTACTTTACCTTCTAAATCTTCTAATTTTTGCTTCTAATACCAGTTTTACATTAAATATCAATGAAAAAGATCATATCCACCAACTGATTTAAATCCGGTCTACAAAATAATATCTACGCATTCCGTTATTACAATTTATAAAAATATGCAAATAAATAAATATATATATATTGTTCGGGGTCCTGATTCAACTTTACATTGGGTCTATAAAGCCATATATGTGTGGAAATAAACCTAAAAAAAAAGAAAATAAATTATTTCCCTTTTCTAGAAAAAATAGAAAAAAATAGACAAAATAGAAAAAATTCACATCCATGCCAACAGGAATTGAATCTTTCATTATTATTATAATTTATTATTTATTATTATTATATCAATTAATTTTTTTCAGGTACAATAGTTCAAATAATCAAAATTGGGTAGAATAATCAATTTAAATAATGATTCAACTTTACATTAGATCATACATGTCATCAAAACTATTGAATTGAGTCAGACGCGATTAAAATTACAAAAAAATTGGGATTGAGTCATGAAAATTTGATGCAATTGATACAATGCATAGATGCAACTAAATTTCAGTAATTGAGTCAAACATCCCATAGAAGATCTTACAATATTATATAAAACTTATTTTTCTTCACTTATTACTTATGACCGAGCATTTATTCTTATATAGGATATAGAAATACATTCGACATGTAAATTAACGGACTTACACTCCCCTCCCAAAAGTATTGGACCAGAGGGTTTTTTTAAAATTTTTTAACATTTTTCAAAAGCCAATTATGACACAACAAATGATTCAAATTACATGAATTTTTTTTTATTCAATTCCTATGATCAAGGGCTATCACTTGATACCTTTTTTGTTAAAATTGAATGCATACTTTTACAGGAATTAAGTTTCAAATAAAATTTACCAAAAATGATAAATTAATTCTTTTAATTAAATATTACATCAGGAAATTTTTTATGTCGGAGGTTATTGTAATAATTTCGTTTTCAAAGGTTATTGAAGGTTATCGGACCAATAACCTTCGCAAATATTACATTTATTATGATAAAGTGAAGGTTATTGAAGGTTATCAATATCAATAACCTCCGGAGTATTACGTTTTATTAATAAAAATGAAGGTTTTCGGTACCAATAACCTTCGTAAATATTACGTTTATGTTGGAGGTATTCAAAGGTTATCGGAGTGAAGGACTTCGAAGGCTTACGTTTAAAAAAATTTACTGATGTAGTCGATCTCGGTTAATATTGATACTAGATATAAACTATCTTATACAGACTTGTAGCTACAGTGCGGAACCTCTATAACCGGTCAAAAATTTTGCTATTTTTAAATGTATGTTACACCTGCCAAAAGAAGTAAATAAAAATTTTAACCGTTAATTTCGATAAATCATATCAAAAGCTACAGAAATTATCGGTTTTGATCAAAAAATTTTAAGATTTGCCGGTGTTACATAGATTTGAAATTTACACGTTTTACTATAAAAAATAAAAATTGCAAATAATAAATTTTGTGTGACTTTCTAAAAATATTACCATTTTGTAGTGTTTATGTTGCCCAATCATTTTAGCTTAGAAATGCATGTATAGATTATTATAAAAATTTTGAGTTGCATTATGTCTTCGCGCAAAAAATTAGCTGCAAAAAAGAGAGCAAAAAATCAAATTCGCAATGTAAATACAGGTCAATTTATAGAGCAATATTCAACAAGTGATGATGAATATACATTATCAAGTGATGGTTATTCAACAGATAGTTCATATGAAAGTTATTATGCCCAAAGAATATTAAAACTTGGGGATATAGTTTTTAATTTAACAGAGATTGATGAAAAAAAGAAAGCACCATATGTTGGAAATTCTACTGCAACGTATTATCGAAAATATGGACCATCTGGTACATTTACAAAAGCAGCTAAAGGTTCATTATCAATTAACCAATATTTTACAGCAAATATTACCAATAATTCACAAGAAGTTTCAATTGATGAAATAGAAACTAATACAGAATCAACAAATGATATATTGCAAGTGGAAAATTCTGAAAGTTTGCAAGAAGGAATAATGGATATTGATACTGAAGATATTTTACAATTAGAAGATTCTGAAAGTTCACAAGAAGAAGAAACAGATATTAATGATAATGATATTGAAAATATTTTTTCACAAAAAATAAAAGATTTAGAATTAATTCTTCAAGATAAAAACAAGTTTACTGTATATGAATATTTAAAGTATCGTTCAATTTATGAATTTTTAATTAATTGGAAAAAAAAATATATGTCTCGTGATGATGCTGCATTTAATGCTGCACAAAAAGTTTTTGATAAAGGGGTATATTGCGCAAGAACAATCAAAAAATGGACTAAATACTGGCTTGAAAATAAAACAATACCAATATCAATACAAGGTTGCCATCAAAAAACAAAATCATTCATTGATGATGAAGATATTATTAATGACAGTCTTACTTTTATTCGACAAAACAGTGGAAAAATAACACCAAAAAATTTTCAACAATTTATTAATTTAAAATTTCTTTCAAAAATAGAGGGGAAAAAATCAATTACATTAAAAACAGCTCGTATTTGGCTTAAAAAACTTGGATTAGTTCCACAATCTAAAAAAAAGGGTATTTATTTTGACGGTCATGAAAGAGATGATGTATTGAAATATCGTGAAAAATTTTTAAAAGAAATGAAAGAATTGGAACAATTTATGCCAACATTTATTGGAAATGAAATGACACAACTTAATCCAGAAATTCCTTCAAATCAAAAATTACATATATTTATCACACATGATGAATGTTTATTTTATGCAAATGATGATCGTCCGATAGTATGGGCACCAATTGGAGAACCTCCATTANGCTACAAAAATGAATGTTAATCCTGCAGGAAAACAGCCACGAATGCATTCAACATTTTTTGGAACAGACAATATATCACAATCAATGGTTTTTCCATCAGATCATCCACAATATCCAAATAAAGCTAAAGGTATGCGACAAATTCTAATAGAAAGAGGATTATGGAAAGAAGGATTAAAAGGTGAATGTAAATTATGTAAGGGAAAAGAAAAAAAAATAGATTCTCAAAGAATTGATTGTTGCATGCGTCGAATTTTATCATTACAACCAGATTTTATTTCTCAAAAATCTAGATTACAAATTGAAATAGAAAAAAGAGGTCATAAATGTATTTTTTATCCTAAATTCCACTGTGAACTGAATTTTATAGAAATGTATTGGGGTGCAGCAAAACATTACACTAGAGAACATTGTAATTATACTTGGGTAGGATTGCAAAGAATTGTTCCTGAGGCTTTGGATTCAGTTCCTTTAATTACAATTCGTCGTTTTGCACAAAAATCTTGGCGTTATATGGATATATATAGGAAGGGAATTACTGGTAAAATGGCAGAATTTGCAGCAAAAAAGTATAAATCTCATAGAAGAGTTCCTGATAACATTTACAATGAACTTGAATCAGTTATTATTAAATAAATAAATATTAGATCACTATTTCGATCATTTTGATTATTGCTAAATCTATTTTTTAATTGGTTTATATATAAAACACGTGATTTTTACTAACCAGGAAAATTGAGAATTTTTTTTTATTCCATAAATCGATTCTATTATATGAGAAGAGTCTAATTTTTCTTACCCCAGTTAAATCCAATCACTAGATCAAGTTTTATTTAAGATTTTATAGGTTCCTATTATAGAGGTTCCGCACTGTAAGAATATACGTGTTGCCCAAATCCCAAATAATTTGGGATTTGGGACGCCAAAATGCACAAATTACTAGTATTTGGGATTTGGGATTTGGGATTTTGGCAAAAAATACTAATCATAATTTGGGATTTGGGATTTGGGATTTCGGCATTTGGGATTTCGGCATTTGGATTTTGAATTTGGGCGGCAGGTATAGCTAAGAACTAAATCTACAACTTTAATTAAAGCAATATTTTATATTTTCTAGTAAAAATCAGAACTTTACTTAGACACGACTAAAAACGATCGAAAAGATTAAAAATTTGACATATCTTAACAAATAATTATTAATAGTTGTGATATATAAAACTTTATTTTTATCAATTAAATTGTGAAAGTAATACTAAGTACTTTTAAAGATAAACATAATGCGTATCATCTGTAAAGATTTAAGACCTACATCATAAGAATTAAAGGAATAATTGTCATTTGAATTTTAACAAATAATTATTAAGTATTTCCTCAATTCCTATACTAAAGGTCTGAAAACTTTACAGCAGATGCACAGCATTATTTTCTTTAAAATTTCTTAATATTACTTCTAATATTTTACTATTAAATAATAAAATTTTATACACAACTATACTTGCATGCAAAATTATTTTGGGGCCCCGAAATTGCAATTTTGGGAAAAAAAGTCGAAATAGTTTTTCATAGAAGACGAAATTATTTTACTTAAAACCCAAAATTTTTTGACCACCCAAATTTATTCTTTAATTGAAGATACACATAACTGGATACTTTTTTTACTTCCATATATAGAATAGATTCTGCATAAATTTCAAAAAGTCGAAATACCTCAAAAATCCAAAATCAATTTTGGGAACATGTATATACACTATACATGTTGTCAAAACTAATTTGGCCTTGACTCAACTCTTAAAATTTCAATTTTTAATTACGTCTGACTTAACTAATTGCGTCAATCACTAATAAAAATCAAAATTTGTCTTGACTCAACTCCAATTTTCCTCAATTTTAATTGCGTCTGACTCAATTCAATAGTTTTGACGACATGTATAATATACACAACAACTTTTGAAAAATATTACATCAGAACAAAGTGATCAGCAATCATTTAAGATTATTACTAAATTTACCTATAAATTTCAAAGACGAATTATAACACACTGAGTGATCAAAATTATGCAAACTTTTTTTTAAAAGAATCACCTAATCAAGTGCTATCAAATAATACCTTGTTTGTTAAAATTAGTCATTTTTTTATCGCTGTAATTTTGCATCAAATAAAATTAACCAAAAATATCAAATTGAATTAATGATCGTAATATCTTTCGATTTCAATAACTTTCTATCACAGATACCAACTATCATATATAGACTTGTAGCTTATAACAAGAGCTACAACTTTTATTAATATCATATTTAATATTAACTAGCAATAATTAGAACTTTACTTAGACATAACTATAAAATATTTATATTAATATATTAGTTTAAGATTTTTTCATAAGTTGTAATAAAATTTGCTATATAGAAAATTTATTTTTAAATTTAGAAATATTTATTTACAAATATTTATTTATTAACTCACTATATATAGCAAATCTTATGATAATCTGTACTCTTTAATTATAAATATTTGATCATGTGATAATTGTTACATGATAGTCATTTTTTAACTATTTATAATTTATTATTATCAAATGAACCATTTTTTCCCACGTCAAATATTTTTTTTCATAATGCCTAAAATTCGAGAACTTACAGAATTTGAGCATGAGGAAATTATTGGCCTTTGGAAAGGTGGTCATAGTGAACAAAATATTATTGCTATTCTCAATTATCCCAAATCCACTATCCATAATATTATAGAAAAATATAGGTCTGAAAATTAAACTTCAAGTGCTTCCAGGTCGGGTAGGCCACCTAAATTAACAGAAAGACATATTAGACATCTTATAAGTATAGTAAAAAAAGATCATCAACAATCTTTGGATGAAATAACTGAAAAATTCAATCAATTATCACTAGTTTCAATAAGTTCTAAGACTATAAGGCATACTTTACATAATGAGGGTTTTTATGGCCGAGCTGGTTATACCTGCCGCCCAAATTCAAAATCCAAATGCCGAAATCCCAAATGCCGAAATCCCAAATCCCAAATCCCAAATTATAATTAGTATTTTTTGCCGAAATCCCAAATCCCAAATTATAATTAGTATTTTTTGCCGAAATCCCAAATCCCAAATCCCAAATATTAGTAATTTGTGCATTTTGGCATCCCAAATCCCAAATTATTTGGGATTTGGGCAACACGTATAGAGCTGGTAAAAGAAAACCTTTAATTTCTGAAACAAATTATCAAAAAAGATTAGAATGGAGTAATATTAGAAAAGAATGGAATTCTGAATGGGATACAATAATTTGGAGTGATGAATCTCGATTCTTATTATTTCAAAATGATGCTCATCATTGGGTTTGGCATCGTTCACATGAAAAATATGATGTAAATTGCTTAATTCCAACAGTAAAATCAGGAAATCAAGGTGTAATGGTATGGGGGTGTTTTACAAAAAACAAAATTGGTCCATTAGTTCAAGTTTCTGGTAAAATTACGGGTTCTGTATATATTGAAGTTTTAGAAAACAATCTTTTGTCATTTATTAACATCAGGAAATTTTAATAGGCGTAATATTCCGTAATTATTACAAAACGTAAAATTTCCGTAATTTATACGGAGATTTCCCCGTAATATTACGTATATCTCCGAAAGATTTCGATACATAATAATTTCGCCCGTAAAATCACCAATTTCTTACGCCTCGAAAAAATTCCACAAGATTTCGTAACTTTCTACGTATTTATTACACCTCGAAAAAATTACACCTCGAAAAATTCCGTAATTTTTTCGCAGCTTAATTTTTTTTTACGAAAATATTTTTTACTTTCAAATCTTCGTAATATAAATTTTTGCACTTTTTTATGAATATTTACGGAAATATACGCAACTAGAAATCATATATTGCAAAAAAATTTATTTTTAATTTATTGTTCTCGGAATTCTTTGAATGATAATAAATTATAGCATAAAATATTTCGGATATTTATAAATAAAATAAAATATAATACTAAATAAAATATAATACTAAATAAAATATAAAAAATGCTAAAATTAAAAATATTCATATTTTAAAAATTTCAGATTATTACGCAAGACTATTACTTCGTGACCGAAAGCTTTGTCCTGTAAATATAACTTCATCTTCATATTCCTCTTCTCTTTCCTCTCTTTCCTTTTCTTCTTCTTCTTCTTCTTCCTCCTCTTCTTCCTCCTCTTCTTCCTCCTCCTCCTCCTCTCCTTCCTCATTATCTAACCCAATAATTTGACCTTCTTCTAGCTTTTTCTATAAAAAAAATAAATTTTTTAATATTTAATATAATATCAAATTTTTTTTTTATATTTCTTACTTACTTTCTTAACTTTCATGATTTTGCGTATCTCTTCGTCATTGATTTTGATTGATTCAGTTTTCGGATTCAACATATATTGGCATACAGCCATTCCAAACGCAATTTTTTCTTTTGTTAATTTTTTAAAATTTGGCCATGTTTTTTGTATGATCCTAGCACACCAGGTCATTTCTTTATCACTATCAATACGTTGATAAAGTCTTTCATACGCATTTTTTAGTTTTTCTGAATCCTTCCACTCCTTTATTTCTTGGGGAGCAGATTTTGTATCAATATATGGAAGTTCGTGCTCCCCAAATACTGCGAAAAGAGCAGACCTTACTCTATTCGCAATTGACCCTCTTAGACTTCGATGTTTAGCTAATAACTTTAAAAGTTTTTAAAACAATACGTTATATTTTAATATTATAATTTAAAATAATTTAAGTAAATAATTCAAATAAAACTTACAGGGCTTTGAATATATTTTGTGTAATAAGAGCTCCAACGTTTGTTTTCCCAACCCCCAAAATATTCACAAAATTCCAATTCAGCACAACCAGCAGCAACAGATTTTAAATAACTTTCATCTGGATAGATTCTTTTATCTATAGCAGAATTTGCAACTTTCCGGACGAATTTCTATTTCGAAGTATTTCGAAGTACTTTGAATTAATAACAAATGTTTCAATAAAAGAAGCTTTATAACAAATGTAAACACTTACATTTATAAATTCATTTTCAGTTGTATAATCTGATTCGATTCCACTTGATGCCAATAATTTCCGTATGTCAGAGATTTCTCTTTCTATCTTAATTTGTCTGTTATTCATTTCTATTTGTCTGCTATTCATCTCTTCAAATTTATTTAGGAAATAATTGGCATCTTTATGTGTAAATGGGGAATCATCTATAAAAAGAATTGTTTTAAAATTTTTGTATATTGCAAATATTTTCGAAGACTTTCGAAACATTACCATCAGAATAATAATTTTTTATAGCTCCAGCAACTGTTTTTTGCTTTTTTCTTGAAGATGCTTCTGCAACTTCTTTTGGTTCTATTAATACTATTGGCATTGTTGATGTTGTTGGTGTTGTTGGTGTTGTTGCTGTTGGTGTTGTTGCTGCTGGTGTTGTTGCTGCNTTTCTCTTTCTATCTTAATTTGTCTGTTATTCATTTCTATTTGTCTGCTATTCATCTCTTCAAATTTATTTAGGAAATAATTGGCATCTTTATGTGTAAATGGGGAATCATCTATAAAAAGAATTGTTTTAAAATTTTTGTATATTGCAAATATTTTCGAAGACTTTCGAAACATTACCATCAGAATAATAATTTTTTATAGCTCCAGCAACTGTTTTTTGCTTTTTTCTTGAAGATGCTTTTGCAACTTCTTTTGGTTCTATTAATACTATTGGCATTGTTGATGTTGTTGGTGTTGTTGGTGTTGTTGCTGTTGGTGTTGTTGCTGCTGGTGTTGTTGCTGCTGGTGTTGTTGCTGCGGGTGTTGCTGCTGCGGGTGTTGTTGGGGTTGTTGATGATGCAGATTGTTTACGATCCTTTTTAACAAATTTTGATTTTCCAGTCAAAAGACCAGAATAAAATTCATCTTTTTTTTTTTTATTTCTTCTATAAAATGAAAGCATTTCCTTCTGATTCATTTTTTTTGTTACTATTTTCTAAATTAAAAAACTATTTACTATTATATTTATTTTAAAATTATTTTAAAATTATTTTAAAATTATTAGAAATATTCGAAAATATTTAAAGAAACAAAACGGAATTTTAGTTCTTTATATATCGTTTCCTACTATCTAAGTATGATGAATTATTTCAAAATTCTTTATTATTATATCCCTCAATTAGATAGTTATTATCTAATTGCTATCATTAAAATGTAATAATAATTCATAATATTACATCTCTGCAAATTACTCATAATTAGATATCTCCGCAACTTACAAAATTAATTAAAATCATATTCGTTATTAGCAACAAATTTTCTGATTTTTAATTGAACAATACTAAAGTCTTCGAATATTATATTTAATTACATGATTATAATTTATATTTATTCTTTTTCAAAAAAAAATATAGATAAAATAATTATATATTTTTAAAAATAATGTGGATAAATGCGAAATAAAGATTGAATTTATTAATATAAAATAATAATGTTTTTTTTTTTAAAATATAATAATACGGAACATTCCGAAATAATACAACTTAAAATAGATATTTATTTACTAAATATTCATTAGTCTTATCAAATCGAGGAACTATATGAACTATATCTTCTATTGCTTCTATTTCTATAAAATTGTATACCTCCGTCAATTCCAACAAAGGACAGCCATAAACAAATGGAGTTCTTTTAGATATAAAATCGTACCATTGTACAAGTGCAAGATGCAATGATTTTTCTTTCTTTAAAAATACTTCTGTTATAAGTAATGTCTAAATAAATAAAATAAAATAAAGTCAAATAATTTACATATTTTATTAATTAGAATTATTGTAATAATATATACCTGTGCGTAACAAATTCCATTATCAGATTGATATTCAAAAAGTTCTTCATCATTCATAGTTACAGAGATATTACTAAACCATGGCCGCTTGTGAAACATGTTTGTTGTACGTAATATTGCACGATTTTCCAAAGTTACAGATCTATATATTTTTATGTGACAACCCTGTGCAGTTGAAATCTTAAGCAGATCAAAATATGAGTCCAAACTTTGAATAAAAT
>PQFF01000128.1:19822-39596 GCA_003547095.1 Diversispora epigaea
CTTCTTCTTCCTTCTCTTTCTTCACTTCTTCTTCCTTCTCTTTCTTCACTTCTTCCTTCTCTTTCTTCATTTCTTCCTTCGCTTCGTTCTACGTTTCTTCTTTCTACGCTTCTTCCTACGCTTCTTCTTTCTCCGCTTCTTTTTCCTTCTCTTTCTTCATTTCTTCTTCCTTCTCTTTCTTCATTTCTTTCTTCGCTTCTTTCTCTACTTCTTCTTTCTCTTTCTTCACTTCTTCTTTTTTCATTTCTTTCTTCGCTTCTTCTTTCTCCACTTCTTCTTCCTTCTCCGCTTCTTTCTCTTTTATTTCTTTCTCCACTTCCTTCTCCCTCATTTCTGCTCACTTCTCCTTCATCCTCATCCTCATCTTCATCTGATGTACTTGAGTCACTTTCCATTTCTTCATTAGAATCCGAGTCTTTCAAATCAAATTCTCAGCTGGTTTCCATTTTTTTCTATTAATAAAATTCTTTTTTAGTATTTAAAAAAATTAAAAAATCAAAAAAATCTGTATATTTTTAATACTTACTAAATTTCTTTTTAACCTTTTACTTAAAAATTTATTATCATTTTTTAATATTTCATTATTTGGATTTAGGAAACTTTCGCATATTGCTACGACAAAAGATATTTGTTCTTTAGATACTTTCGAAGTATCCTGCCACGTTTCGTTAATGATTTTTCCACACCAGGTGGTTTCATCATTTTCCAACTTTGAATGTAACTTTTCGTAACACTGTTTGACTATTGATAATGATTTCCAAGCTTTTATCTCGCTTGGAGTTGACTTCATATTTATTTTGGGGAGACTTCTAAATACAGAAAATATCGATTTTCTGATTTGGGTAGACAACACTCCTCTTCTAGACCGGTGCCTTTCTACTAACTTTAAATGATTCAAAATCTTTAGTTAATTATTGAGATATCTGGATTATAATGTATTCAGTAAAACTTACTTTTCTTTGTAGAATCATATCAAAATAAAACGTCCAGCGTTTATTGCTCCAATTTTCGAAAAGTTCCGGATATTTATTTGCTAAAAATCTTGCTGAAATCTCTTTCAGCTTTTTGGAATTTGGGTAAATTTTTTTAGAAATTGTCTTGTTTGCAATCTCCCCAATAATTTTCTTTTTTTTAAAAAAATATTATCAGTAAAATAGTTTTTTTATAAAAATAAATAAAAATGAATAAATAAAATAAATAAATAAAATACTTACATTAATAAAGGTTTGGTTATACATTTCGTCACTTTCTTTCATCATTTTACTATTTTCCATTATTTTTCGGATATCCGAAACTTCTTTTCGAAGGTCCCCAACTTCTTTATCGATTTTCACCAAATAATTTAATGTACGATCTTCTTTTTTTTTCCTTGCCAACGTAGATTCATCTAATAAAATAAATTATATATTATTATTTATTATAAAATATTTTTATTGAAAATTTTTTAAAACATTACTTTCACCTTCGGAATATTGTTCTTCTCTTCCTTTTTCAGTTCTTCTTCTTTTGGTTGCGCGAGTTTCCAGTTCTTCACCACCACTTTCTATTATAATTGGTGTTGTTGATTCTATCAATATATCCTGCATTTCGGTTTCCAATCCTTCTCTTGTTGCTGCTGCTGCTGCCGATTAGAGGTGCGATCTGTGGATGACTTATCCGTCAATCCGACGGATTATCCGTGGTGACACAGATTGACGGATCATTTTTTATAAATTTAAAAGATCCAGATTAAAAAAAATATAATCTGGATTAATTCGGATTATATATATCAATCCGCGGATTAATTACGGATTGATTACGGATTGAAGGATTAATCCGGATTGTTCTCTAATCCGAGAATTATTCTTTTAATCTGTAAATTATTTTTTTAATCTGTGATATGATATTTCTTTCTTTAAATATTATATTACAATTATTATTTTAAATTAAAAAGATAATTATATAGTTTAAAAGAGTTTAGAGTTATAAGTGAGTAATATTATATTTATTTTATTAGTTTAGAATATTTTCAGATATTTAAAAGTACTAACTATCACTTTTTAAAACTATTTTCTAGTGAAATCGGTACATTCTTCACATTACTATTTTATAGTTTTAAATAAGAAAGAAAAGTAATTATATAGTTTTAAAGGAGTGTATAGAGTTGTAAATAGATAATATTTCGTTTATTTCATTAGTTTAGAATATTTTCAGATCTTTAAAAGTACTAACTATCACTTTTTAAAACTATTTTCTAGTGAAATCGGTACATTCTTCACATTACTATTTTATAGTTTTAAATAAGAAAGAAAAGTAATTATATAGTTTTAAAGGAGTGTATAGAGTTGTAAATAGATAATATTTCGTTTATTTCATTAGTTTAGAATATTTTCAGATCTTTAAAAGTACTAACTATCACTTTTTAAAACTATTTTCTAGTGAAATCGGTACATTCTTCACATTACTATTTTATAGTTTTAAATAAGAAAGAAAAGTAATTATATAGTTTTAAAGGAGTGTATAGAGTTGTAAATAGATAATATTTCGTTTATTTCATTAGTTTAGAATATTTTCAGATCTTTAAAAGTACTAACTATCACTTTTTAAAACTATTTTCTAGTGAAATCGGTACATTCTTCACATTACTATTTTATAGTTTTAAATAAGAAAGAAAAGTAATTATATAGTTTTAAAGGAGTGTATAGAGTTGTAAATAGATAATATTTCGTTTATTTCATTAGTTTAGAATATTTTCAGATCTTTAAAAGTACTAACTATCACTTTTTAAAACTATTTTCTAGTGAAATCGGTACATTCTTCACATTACTATTTTATAGTTTTAAATAAGAAAGAAAAGTAATTATATAGTTTTAAAGGAGTGTATAGAGTTGTAAATAGATAATATTTCGTTTATTTCATTAGTTTAGAATATTTTCAGATCTTTAAAAGTACTAACTATCACTTTTTAAAACTATTTTCTAGTGAAATCGGTACATTCTTCACATTACTATTTTATAGTTTTAAATAAGAAAGAAAAGTAATTATATAGTTTTAAAGGAGTGTATAGAGTTGTAAATAGATAATATTTCGTTTATTTCATTAGTTTAGAATATTTTCAGATCTTTAAAAGTACTAACTATCACTTTTTAAAACTATTTTCTAGTGAAATCGGTACATTCTTCACATTACTATTTTATAGTTTTAAATAAGAAAGAAAAGTAATTATATAGTTTTAAAGGAGTGTATAGAGTTGTAAATAGATAATATTTCGTTTATTTCATTAGTTTAGAATATTTTCAGATCTTTAAAAGTACTAACTATCACTTTTTAAAACTATTTTCTAGTGAAATCGGTACATTCTTCACATTACTATTTTATAGTTTTAAATAAGAAAGAAAAGTAATTATATAGTTTTAAAGGAGTGTATAGAGTTGTAAATAGATAATATTTCGTTTATTTCATTAGTTTAGAATATTTTCAGATCTTTAAAAGTACTAACTATCACTTTTTAAAACTATTTTCTAGTGAAATCGGTACATTCTTCACATTACTATTTTATAGTTTTAAATAAGAAAGAAAAGTAATTATATAGTTTTAAAGGAGTGTATAGAGTTGTAAATAGATAATATTTCGTTTATTTCATTAGTTTAGAATATTTTCAGATCTTTAAAAGTACTAACTATCACTTTTTAAAACTATTTTCTAGTGAAATCGGTACATTCTTCACATTACTATTTTATAGTTTTAAATAAGAAAGAAAAGTAATTATATAGTTTTAAAGGAGTGTATAGAGTTGTAAATAGATAATATTTCGTTTATTTCATTAGTTTAGAATATTTTCAGATCTTTAAAAGTACTAACTATCACTTTTTAAAACTATTTTCTAGTGAAATCGGTACATTCTTCACATTACTATTTTATAGTTTTAAATAAGAAAGAAAAGTAATTATATAGTTTTAAAGGAGTGTATAGAGTTGTAAATAGATAATATTTCGTTTATTTCATTAGTTTAGAATATTTTCAGATCTTTAAAAGTACTAACTATCACTTTTTAAAACTATTTTCTAGTGAAATCGGTACATTCTTCACATTACTATTTTATAGTTTTAAATAAGAAAGAAAAGTAATTATATAGTTTTAAAGGAGTGTATAGAGTTGTAAATAGATAATATTTCGTTTATTTCATTAGTTTAGAATATTTTCAGATCTTTAAAAGTACTAACTATCACTTTTTAAAACTATTTTCTAGTGAAATCGGTACATTCTTCACATTACTATTTTATAGTTTTAAATAAGAAAGAAAAGTAATTATATAGTTTTAAAGGAGTGTATAGAGTTGTAAATAGATAATATTTCGTTTATTTCATTAGTTTAGAATATTTTCAGATCTTTAAAAGTACTAACTATCACTTTTTAAAACTATTTTCTAGTGAAATCGGTACATTCTTCACATTACTATTTTATAGTTTTAAATAAGAAAGAAAAGTAATTATATAGTTTTAAAGGAGTGTATAGAGTTGTAAATAGATAATATTTCGTTTATTTCATTAGTTTAGAATATTTTCAGATCTTTAAAAGTACTAACTATCACTTTTTAAAACTATTTTCTAGTGAAATCGGTACATTCTTCACATTACTATTTTATAGTTTTAAATAAGAAAGAAAAGTAATTATATAGTTTTAAAGGAGTGTATAGAGTTGTAAATAGATAATATTTCGTTTATTTCATTAGTTTAGAATATTTTCAGATCTTTAAAAGTACTAACTATCACTTTTTAAAACTATTTTCTAGTGAAATCGGTACATTCTTCACATTACTATTTTATAGTTTTAAATAAGAAAGAAAAGTAATTATATAGTTTTAAAGGAGTGTATAGAGTTGTAAATAGATAATATTTCGTTTATTTCATTAGTTTAGAATATTTTCAGATCTTTAAAAGTACTAACTATCACTTTTTAAAACTATTTTCTAGTGAAATCGGTACATTCTTCACATTACTATTTTATAGTTTTAAATAAGAAAGAAAAGTAATTATATAGTTTTAAAGGAGTGTATAGAGTTGTAAATAGATAATATTTCGTTTATTTCATTAGTTTAGAATATTTTCAGATCTTTAAAAGTACTAACTATCACTTTTTAAAACTATTTTCTAGTGAAATCGGTACATTCTTCACATTACTATTTTATAGTTTTAAATAAGAAAGAAAAGTAATTATATAGTTTTAAAGGAGTGTATAGAGTTGTAAATAGATAATATTTCGTTTATTTCATTAGTTTAGAATATTTTCAGATCTTTAAAAGTACTAACTATCACTTTTTAAAACTATTTTCTAGTGAAATCGGTACATTCTTCACATTACTATTTTATAGTTTTAAATAAGAAAGAAAAGTAATTATATAGTTTTAAAGGAGTGTATAGAGTTGTAAATAGATAATATTTCGTTTATTTCATTAGTTTAGAATATTTTCAGATCTTTAAAAGTACTAACTATCACTTTTTAAAACTATTTTCTAGTGAAATCGGTACATTCTTCACATTACTATTTTATAGTTTTAAATAAGAAAGAAAAGTAATTATATAGTTTTAAAGGAGTGTATAGAGTTGTAAATAGATAATATTTCGTTTATTTCATTAGTTTAGAATATTTTCAGATCTTTAAAAGTACTAACTATCACTTTTTAAAACTATTTTATAGTAAAATCAGCACATTATTCACATTACTATTCTATAGATTTAAACAAGAAAGAAGAGTAATTATATAGTTTTAAAGGAGTTTATAGAGTTGTAAATAGATGAGGAACTTTTTCCGCTGATCAGTAAAACCAAAATTTTTGAGGAACAAGAAAACAACTGCGCAGGTGTAAACTCCTAAGAAGACTAAGGCTTAGATATTTAATACTATCTAGTTTGAGGCAAGAGGCTCTGCCGGATGAGACTGGGTAGACAAAACCTGAAATACTATTAAATATTTAAGTTGAAGTCTTCTTAAATAGGGACAGAACTTTTCGGGCAAGAAGACGTAACCGAACTAGTCCTTGGGTAGCCTAGCTCTTGCAGCCAAATAGGTGAGGGGGAGTTTTAGTAACGAACGGTCAGAAGCCTGAATAATAACAATAACACGGCGTTTAACAAACATTTTATGAATATATTTCCATATATTCCGTTCACTTTCCTTTATTTTCGCTGACGGGAATTTTATTATTTTTTGGGGAATATACAAAAATCAGCTAGACCCTGAATTTTATCATGTGATCAGATAAACAAAGTCAGGTGTTACAAAACATATCATGATTAGCCTTTTTCATCAATCACAAGGCGAAATAGACAACATCATAATTATCCGTTTTCATCACTCACGAGACGAAATAAACAACATCACGGGGTCAATTTTCAATAAAGGTAGATCAGATAATCTAGTGATAAGCTCGACTATTAAATCGGCAAGCAAGGAGAATTTGGGTACGTGCCTGGTCACTGTTTGCAATGAGTGTATCATTAAAAATAAACAGCAGACGTTGGACCCGTTCGATTTTCGCCGACGAAGGAGAATACGATCTTGAGAATGAGCTCAACGATTTCTTGGGAGAACTGGGAAATTTTATTTTTCTTTATTTGTTATAGGTTTTATTTCATAATTTTAGGGTGTTAAGGTTTTCATTATTTTTGGGTTTATATTCATTTTAGCTAGGCAGACCTTCTTTATATGTGTTCTAATTCGGTCAACAGGAGATTTAAAACTTTTAAAATTTAACTGAGAGTGCCGTTCGGGCGCGATCCCGGCAATCTCATGCTCAGATTGGTCATGAGAGGACGGGGACGGGTCTTGGTAAATCAGTTACCAGTACCAACTGGCAACGATGAGCCGTGCCGTAGACTAGAATTTGTCTTTAGTTTTAGCAAGCTTCTATATGTAATTTTTTTGTTCTAAAAGTTTACTTTTAAAAAGCTCGTTATTGCAACAGCTTTGCAAATTATTAATAAACGTATTGAAGCGAGACTCCGTTGGTTAAAAAAAAAAAAAAAATAGAGTTGTAAATAGATAATATTTCGTTTATTTTATTAGTTTAAATAATTTTTAGATATTTAAAGTATTAATTATTACTTTTTGATTATTTTTAGAACTATTTTTAGTGAAATCGGGTGGCGCAGTACCGTTAGACAAAAAAAAGAATAATATTTTAATAAAATAATTAATAAATAAAAATAAAAAACTATAAAATTGTATTTCTATTTCACAAAATTAATTATTAATTAAATAAATATATAAATAATATAAATTATTTAATTAAATAACAAATATCAATAAATAATAAAATTTTAAGTTAAATATATATTTTAAAAAAAATAAATTGAACGAATAATCTGCGGATTGAACAAATAATCCATGGATTGAACAGATAATCTTCAGATTGAACGGATTAAACGGATTATCCACAGATTGAATAGATGATCCGCGGATTGAACAGATTATTCGTGGATTGAACGGATTATCTGTGGATTGAACGGATAATCCGTGGATTGATTAAATTGACTCCATAACGGATTACGGATTAAATTTTTGATGGTGATACAGATGACAGATTACACGGATTAATCTGGATCGTACCACTAGTATAGAGAAGTCCAATCTGGATGAAACAACTACTAAAATGTTCACCTCGATGAGAGGAATCTAATGAGCTATAGAGTGTAAAAATATAATTATGGGTTATTGAAATTTTCCAAATAACATGAAAAATTATAAGGAGACCTTACCTATTGGTAAAATAGATGTTTTAATTAATAACTTGGTGTAGAGAAGTTCAATCTGGATGAAACAACTACTGAAATGTTCACCTTGATGAGAGGAATCTAATGAGCTATAGATTATTAAATTCGAATTACAAGTTAGCAAAATCGTTCCATATAACATGAAAAAATTATAAGAAGATTTTATTTATTGATAAAATAGATATTTTAATTAATAACTTGGTGTAGAGAAGTCCAATCTGGATGAAACAACTACTAAAATGTTCACCTCGATGAGAGGAATCTAATGAGCTATAGATTATTAAATTCGAATTACAAGTTAGCAAAATCGTTCCATATAACATGAAAAAATTATAAGAAGATTTTATTTATTGATAAAATAGATATTTTAATTAATAACTTGGTGTAGAGAAGTCCAATCTGGATGAAACAACTACTAAAATGTTCACCTTGATGAGAGAATTATAAATTAATTCTTATTTTGATTTTGACTTTTATTTTAATTTTGACTCCCATTTTAATTTTCGACTTTTATTTTTAATTTCGACCCCCATTTTAATTTTGACTTTTATTTTAATTTCGATCCCCATTTTTATTTTGGGATATCGGAATTGAAAAGATATTTCAGGGTCAATTTCGGGGTATTTTTATTTCAGGTTTCGGGCTCCAAAATAATTTAGCGTGCAAATATAGCTGCGAGTCTATTGATTCATAAATATCCGGAAAATTTTTCTTGATAACGCTTTCAGTTTTTTTTTCAAATTCTTCTCAGAAGGAAATATATTTACTTTAAAAACATTCGTTGTGACCCGGGTAATTACATCCTTATTTAAAATTATCATAAATATTAATAATATGTTAAAATATAACATATAAATTAGTTGAAATACTTACTTTTGAAAAATCTGGATCATTGTTTATTTCAGATAGAAGCTTAATATTTTTGAGCCTCTTTTTAATATTTATTTGTTCTTTTAAAAGGGAATCCATTTTTTTATCAAGTGAATCGATTTTTACTATTAATCGTTTCATATATACATGTTCCCAAAATTAATTTTGGATTTTTGAGGTATTTCGACTTTTTGAGATTTATGCAGAATCTATTCTATATATGGAAGTAAAAAAAGTACCCAGTTATGTGTATTTTCAATCAAAGAATAAATCTAGATGGTCAAAAAATTTTGGGTTTTAAGTAAAATAATTTCGTCTTCTATGAAAAACCATTTCGACTTTTTTCCCCAAAATTGCAATTTCGGGATCCCAAAATAATTTTGCGTGCAAGTATAGTTTCATAGAATTTTCTGAAACATTTTAAAATTATAAAAATTGATTTTAATAATAATATTAATATATCAATATATCAATAAATAAAATGAATAAATATCTAATTACTTCTCTTTCTTTTTCTTCTTCAACTATAAACGGTATAGTTGGTTCTGTTCCGGGTCTTGTGCATCTTGATATGCTTGATGTGCTTGGTGTGGTGAATACTGGTAATCTGGCAATGGCGAAAACAAATGTACTTCTATTACGTATTCTACTCATGTTGTCTTAATAATATAAAATATTAGGTTTATTTTGAAAAAATATTGTTATTTTCTTGAAATAAATTTTTTTTGAATTGAAAGACTTGGAAGAAAACTTCATCCTTAAATAACTTTTGAAAATATTATACCTTCGATATACAATAATACATTTAATAATTTAAAATATAATGCAATGTATCACTATTTTAATAAACGTATTAATTATTAAATAATACTCATTAAATTATAATCGTATAGATCATAAAAGAATACCTTATTTCGAGATAATACACAATATATTGCTATTTTTAATATCGCATTCATTATTAAATAATACTCATTAAATTATCATTAAATTATCATTAAATTATCATTAAATTATTATCGTATTAATTATAAAACAAAGTCTTATTCGAAATACAAAAAAACTCCTCTGAATGCATCTTCTCTAAATGCATAACTCCTCTTAATACATATTATAGGTATCCCATGGTAGGACATACAATTTACATGGTGAGTTTAACTGTAATACACAATATACAATATATTACCATTTTTAATCATCGTATTTATTAAAACAATACACAATATATTGCTATTTTTAATCATCGTATTCATTAAATAATAATCATTAAATTATTAAATACATAAGATAAAACATCTAATAATTTAATAAAATAGTAAGGAAAAATAAAAATTTTAATATATAATTTTTTACAATAAATAATTTTATTTTTGTATTAAATATTTATTATATTTTACGAAAACTTCTATTATATGTCATGACAAAATAAATAAATATGATCTCTTCATTTGCATATGACAAAAAAGAAATATGATATCCTTCATTATGCTCCGAACAAAAAAAAAATAATAATAAATATAATCGTTATATATCGATCTATAATATAGTGTAAGTGTATTGCAAACTATAAGAGTTGATCTTTTATACGATACACACTATTATAATCAATAACGTTCTCGAATAATCCATTATATAACTATTANTCCTCTGAATGCATCTTCTCTAAATGCATAACTCCTCTTAATACATATTATAGGTATCCCATGGTAGGACATACAATTTACATGGTGAGTTTAACTGTAATACACAATATACAATATATTACCATTTTTAATCATCGTATTTATTAAAACAATACACAATATATTGCTATTTTTAATCATCGTATTCATTAAATAATAATCATTAAATTATTAAATACATAAGATAAAACATCTAATAATTTAATAAAATAGTAAGGAAAAATAAAAATTTTAATATATAATTTTTTATAATAAATAATTTTATTTTTGTATTAAATATTTATTATATTTTACGAAAACTTCTATTATATGTCATGACAAAATAAATAAATATGATCTCTTCATTTGCATATGACAAAAAAGAAATATGATATCCTTCATTATGCTCCGAACAAAAAAAAAATAATAATAAATATAATCGTTATATATCGATCTATAATATAGTGTAAGTGTATTGCAAACTATAAGAGTTGATCTTTTATACGATACACACTATTATAATCAATAACGTTCTCGAATAATCCATTATATAACTATTAATACTGATATTTCGTATAACGATACGTTATATAACGTTATTAGTATATATCGTTTGTAATACGTTCTAGAACAGATCGTTCTAGAACATTATTAATACTGATAGTTCGCAAACCGTTTCGTTATATAACGTTATTAATACTTATCGTTCATAAAATGTTGTAGAACAGATTGTTTTAGAACGTAACGTTCGTAATATGTAATAAAATGACGTATATCGAACGCAATAAATACTTTTTGTACTTATTGCATACTAGAACGCCTTTATATAATTCCTGATGTATTTGCAAGTTAAATACATTTAATAATTTTGTACTAAACTATACTGAATTGTATTAAAACTGTAAAGAGTTGTATCTAACTGAAGACTGAGATTAAGAAAAAACTCAGCTTATTTATAATTAATAATTCTTGCCATTATCTATGTTGTCACATATTTCATTATGTGTGTCATCATGTATATTATCATCTATGCCATGGCTCTTATTATCACTTATGCCATCACGTTACTGATCGACAATTGATTATTAATCTAAATATACTAATTTAGATAACAAATGACAATTCGTAATATATGACTAAATTGATTTATAGTAATATAATAACTATAATAAAGATAAGATATAAAATATAATAATAATAAAATTATATATAAGAAATATAACTATATAATTAATAATAAAGATAAGAAAACTAAGTTAATACTATTTACACGTAAAGATGTCAATTATTTCCTAAATAAATTTGAAAAAATGAATAGTAAACAGATAGAAATGGATAACAGATAAATTAAAATAGAAAGAGAAATTTCTGATATACAGAAATTATTAGCATCAAGTGGAATTAAATCAGATTATACAATTGAAAATGAATTTATAAATGTAAATATTTACATTTGTTATAAAGCTTCTTTTATTAAAACATTTTTTACTTATTTAAAATACTTTGAAATAGAAATTCGTTTGGGAAATTGCAAATTTTACTATAGATAAAAAAATTTACCCAGATGGAAATTATTTAAAATCTGCTGCTAATAATTATGCCAAATTGGAATTTCATGAATATTTCAAAGATTAGGATAACAAACATTGGAGTTCTTATTATACAAAATATATTAAAAGTCTTATAAGTTTTATTTGAATTATTTACTTAAATTATATTAAATTATAATATTAAAATTTAACGTATTATTTTAAAAACTTTTAAAGTTATTAGTAAATATCGAAGCTTAAGAGGGTTAATTACAAATAAAGTAAAATCTACACTTTTTACAATATTTGAGGAGCATGAACTTCCATATATTGATACAAAATCTGTTCTTCAAGAAATAAAAGAATGAAAAGATTCAAAACAATTAAAAAATATGTATGAAAAATTTTATTAACATATTGATAACAATAAAGAAATAATTTAGTGTGTCAGGATTATACAAAAAACGTGATCAAATTTTAAAAAATTAACAAAAGAAAAAATTACGTTCAGAATGGCAATATAGTCAGACCCCTCTATAGTCACCTTTTATTTGTCCAGAGCTACTATACTTCTATGCACTATGAAAATTTTAAGTCACAGGTATTTCTCTGTCCTTTATGTGATAATTAACTAATAATATCGTGATTCTTTTTTTAGATTATTTATTTATATTTTTTAAATTAGATTTATTTGTTCCAGACTTACAACGGTCCCCGTTTCTCTAATATAGTTACAAAATAGGTATAGTCACATTTACATTTTTATCAATAATTTTATTATTTATTTTACCTCTGTATAGGCACAATTACATTATAGTTACTATCACATTTTTTTATTTACCACTTATATAAATCGTTTTCTATAAAGTCACATATCATGTGAATTTTAATAATAATATAGTTTTACGGATTTTAAGATAATGGGAGAAATACTAATTTTATTATAAATGGTTTCTTTATTAAGTTTTAATAAATGTAATTAATGAATATACATAATGACTATGTATATAAATATTACTATTATTGTTTAATAAAAATGTAATTAATATTTATGATTGTTATTATTATTGTTATTATTTTTCTTTTGCGAAGAATTAATTTTTTTTAAAAAAAAATGAATCTAGAGTATCACGATATCATCAGATTTATTAATATGACCAAAAAAAGATATAAATGAAGATTGCTTTTTATTTTTTTTCCTTTTATAATGCCATTCTTTAAGCTTTTTTTGTAATATTGTTAATCCATTCTCATCAAATTCCTTTCCAACTTCAAGACTTTCTTGATAGCCTATAACTGTTTCCAATACATCAACAGCCTTCATAACAGTTATCGGAAGTGATGGTGATCCCTTATCATCATCAGTTTCATCATTATTACGAAACTCATTAATTACCATTTTAATAATAACATTGTCTATTAATATATCTTCTGTTGTAACTAGTTGATCAATTATATAGGTATATTCTTCAATATTATGTACTAATTGTTAAACTTCCAGATTAGTCTCAACTATACTTGCACTAGGGATGGTAGGCGCAATACGAATTGAGCCAGGAATTTAGCCAGATTTAATTTAGCCAATTGAGCCTGGAATTTAGCCACGACGCAATCAGGTGCAATGGCTAAATTCTGGCGCAAAGGCTAAATAATGGTGCAATTCTGATTGGCTGGCGCAATTATAAAATTTATTAAATAATTATTTTTAAATTTTTAAAAATAATTAATTTTAGCTTTAATTTCAAATCAATTTTACGTAACTAGGAGCGTTTTTCTACTATGATATTCCTATGACAGATCGAAAGATCTGGTTCTTAGCTACAAGATGATATATATTTCATTTCTGTAACATTAAAACTGACCAAATTATAGCTATTTTAAAACAATATATTAAAATGTTAATATCAATAAAATTAATTAATAATTTTATCTAATCAACCTTTTGTCACGTGACCAAAATTGCGCCAGCCAAATCAGAAATTGCGCCTGAATTTAGCCAGAAAAAAATTAATTAGCCTTTGAGCCAGAATTTAGCCGGCGCAATTTAATTAGCCTTTGAGCCAGAATTTAGCTGGCGCAAAATTAATTAGCCAAAAGCGCAATTATTGAGCCAGCCTTCATATCAATTGAACCTTCCATCCTTAACTTGCACGCAAAATTATTTTGGGGCCTTGAAATTGCAATTTTGGAAAAAAAAGTCGAAATAGTTTTTCATAGAAGACGAAATTATTTTACTTAAAACCCAAAATTTTTTGACCACCCAGATTTATTCTTTGATTGAAGATACACATAACTAGATACTTTTTTTACTTCCATATATAGAATAAATTCTGCATAAATCTCAAAAAGTCGAAATATCTCAAAAATCCAAAATAAATTTTGGGAACATGTATAGTCTTAACTGAAAGATCATTAATTAGTATCGCAATTATACTTGCACGCTAAATTATTTTGGGGCCCGAAACTCAAAATAAAAATATCCCGAAATTGACCCCGAAATATCTTTTCAAAATCCCGATATCCCAAAATAAAAATAGGGTCAAAATTAAAAATAAAAGTCGAAATTAAAATGGGGGTCGAAATTAAAAATAAAAGTCGAAATTAAAATGGGAGTCGAAATTAAAATAAAAATTGAAATCAAAATAAGAATTAATTTATAATCCTCTCATTAAGATGAATATTTTAGTAGTTGTTTCATCCAGATTGGACTTCTCTACACCAAGTTATTAATTAAAATATCTATTTTATCAATAGATAAAATCTTCTTATAATTTTTTCATGTTATATGGAACGATTTTGCTAACCTGTAATTCGAATTTAATAATCTATAGCTCATTAGATTCCCCTCATCGAGACAAACATTTCAGTAGTTGTTTCATCCAGATTGGACTTCTCTACACCAAGTTATTAATTAAAACATTTATTTTATCAATAGGTAAGGTCTCCTTATAATTTTTCATGTTATTTGGAAAATTTCAATAACCCATGATTATATTTTTACACTCTATAGCTCATTAGATTCCCCTCATTGAGGTGAACATTTTAGTAGTTGTTTCATCCAGATTGGACTTCTCTATACCAAGTTATTAATTAAAATATCTATTTTATTAATAGATAAAATCTTCTTATAATTTTTCATGTTATATAGAACGATTTTGCTAACCTGTGATTCGAATTTAATAATCTATAGCTCATTAGATTCCCTTCATTGAGATGAACATTTTAGTAGTTGTTTCATTCAGATTGAACTTCTCTACACCAAGTTATTAATTAAAATATCTATTTTATCAATAGGTAAGATCTCCTTAAAATTTTTCATGTTATTTGGAGAAATTTCAATAACCCATGATTATATTTTTGCACTCTATAGCTCTAGTGGTACGATCCGCAGTGATGTTCTCTGGAAGTTGGAAGCACTATTGGACTTCCAATTCCAATCCTTCCAATAGGCTTCCAATTCCAATAAATTTTCATTGGAAGATATTTATTATAAGACACATGACATAAATATTATAAAAATTTATTAAATCTTATCAATATTGTATTTATATGATATAATTTATTAAATTTTATTAGTTTGACATTGTATTTGTATATTGTATTTAAGTGTATTAAAAAAAGAATTAAACAAATTTTTAATTTTCTATTTGCTTTTTTATCAATTATCAAATATTTATATTTATTTAAAAGATCATATCAAAAGCATTGGAAATATTGGAACTTCAGTTATTATATACAATAGCCAAAGTATTTGATTGGAAGATTTCAATGCACGTGAGATATTAGAACTTTCAATTCTTCCAATGAAACTTCCAATTCCAATAAAATTTCATTGGAAGCAGATTTTGAACATCACTGTGATTCAGATTAATCTGTGTAATCTGTCATCTGTATCACCATCAAAAATTTAATCCGTAATCTGTTATGGAGTCAATTTAATCAATTCACGAATTATCCGTTCAATCCACGGATAATCCATTCAATCTGCAGATCATCTATTCAATCCGTGAATAATTCGTTTAATCCGTCTAATCCAAGAATTATCTGTTCAATTCGCAGATCATCTGTTCAATCCGCAGATTATTTGTTCAATTTATTTTTTTTAAAGTATATATTTAACTTAAAATTTTATTATTTATTGATATTTGTTATTTAATTAAATAATTTATATTATTTATATATTTATTTAATTAATAATTAATTTTGTGAAATAGAAATACAATTTTATAGTTTTTTATTTTTATTTATTAGTTATTTTATTAAAATATTATTCTTTTTTTTTGTCTAACGGTACTGCGCCACCCGATTTCACTAAAAATAGTTCTAAAAATAATCAAAAAATAATTAATTGATACCTTTAAATATTTAAAAATTATCTAAACTAATAAAATAAACGAAATATTATCTATTTACAACTCTATAAACTCCTTTAAAACTATATAATTACTCTTCTTTCTTGTTTAAATCTATAAAATAGTAATGTGAATAATGTGCTGATTTTACTATAAAATAGTTTTAAAAAGTAATAGTTAGTACTTTTAAATATCTAAAAATATTCTAAACTAATAAAATAAATGAAATATTACTCATTTACAACTCTATAAACTCCTTTAAAACTATATAATTACTCTTTCTTATTTAGATCTATAGAATAGTAATGTAAATAATGTATCGATTTCACTATAAAATAGTTTTAAAAAGTAATAATTAGTACCTTTAAATATCTAAAAATATTCTAAACTAATAAAATAAACGAAATATTACTCACTTATAATTTTTTAAATTATATAATTATCATTTTTTNGTACTGCGCCACCCGATTTCACTAAAAAATAGTTCTAAAAATAATCAAAAAGTAATAATTAATACTTTTAAATATTTAAAAATTATCTAAACTAATAAAATAAACAAAATATTATCTATTTACAACTCTATAAACTCCTTTAAAACTATATAATAACTCTTCTTTCTTGTTTAAATCTATAGAATAGTAATGTGAATAATGTATCGATTTTACTATACATCAGTAAATTTTTTTAAACGTAAGCCTTTGAAGTCCTTCACTCCGATAACCTTCGAATACCTCCAACATAAACGTAATATTTACGAAGGTTATTGGTACCAAAAACCTTCATTTTTATTAATAAAACGTAATACTCCGGAGGTTATTGATATCAATAACCTTCAATAACCTTTGAAAACGAAATTATTACAATAACCTCCGACATAAAAAATTTCCTGATGTAAAATAGTTTTAAAAAATAATAGTTAGTATTTTTAAATATCTAAAAATATTCTAAACTAATAAAATAAATGAAATATTACTCACTTATAATTTTTTAAATTATATAATTATCATTTTTTAATCTAAATCTATAAAAACGGTACTGCGCCACCCGATTTCACTAAAAAATAGTTCTAAAAATAATCAAAAAGTAATAATTAATACTTTTAAATATCTAAAAATTATCTAAACTAATAAAATAAACAAAATATTATCTATTTATAACTCTATAAACTCCTTTAAAACTATATAATTACTCTTTTTTCTTATTTAGATCTATAGAATAGTAATGTGAATAATGTGCCAATTTCACTATAAAATAGTTTTAAAAAGTAATAATTAGTACCTTTAAATATCTAAAAATATTCTAAACTAATAAAATAAATGAAATATTACTCATTTATAATTTTTTAAATTATATAATTATCTTTTTTTAATCTAAATCTATAAAAATGGTACTGCGCCACTCGATTTCACTAAAAAATAGTTCTAAAAATAATTAAAAAGTAATAATTAATACTTTTAAATATCTAAAAATTATCTAAACTAATAAAATAAACGAAATATTATCTATTTACAACTTTATAAACTCCTTTAAAACTATATAATTACTCTTCTTTCTTATTTAGATCTATAGAATACATCGAGAATTAAATATAAACGTTCTAGTGCGTCCAAAATACACCGATCTATAGCGTCCTACAAACACCACATACGTTTATATAGCGTATTAAATATGCCGTTCTAGTGCGTTCTCCGAACGCTTCGAATATATAGCGTACTAGAACGTTGTTAGCCCTATTTTTATTCTTTTATTTTTATTATTATTATTTTATATTTTATATTATTACCTTATTATATAGTTATTAGTATTAAAGAACTCTTTCCGCTGATCATTCGAACCAAAAATTTTTAAGAACAAAAAACTCAAAGTCTTAAATTTATTACCATGAATGAAAGCGATACTTACACCTTGCTGGGTTTTATTCCAGCTGACGATAAGGGAACAACAAAAGAGGTGTTAGTACTAGCATATCTAAAGAATATAGAAACCAACAGGGTGTTAAAACTAGAAATTTTCAAGAAGCCGACGCGTCTTCCGAACTTGCGAAACTATCCTTCAAAATATATTACTTCTTCAATAATTTTTAATGATGTAGAAGAAGCTGTTCAGGCGGCGACTCAGCATCCGGAAGAAACCTTTATAATTGAAATAAATCAAAGTCAGCAAGCAAATAAAAAACCGCAGATTTGGGCGAAGGCAAAGTCTTGTAATATGCGAGGAATGAAAAAAGAAGTTCCTGGAGCCTTCAATAGTATGAGTAATTTGAAATTAGGTAAAGACGATATAGAGTTATTTCATCAACACACAGAAGAAATGGACATAGATGAAACTGACGTTATAGTAGAAATTCCTTCATCGGGTAATTTGGAGGTGATAAATTCTCAAAACTCAGAGGGAATAGGGGAAACTCAGTTAGACCCTGAAAATGATCGACGAGGAGAGGATACACAAGATCCTCCAAAAAAGGTTAAAACAAATTACTCAAAAAATCATGGTACTACGGTGAACAGTATCCCTTTGGGAAGAGATAGGGGATTTGGTAACACAACCACAATGGATACATCAAGTAATACGACAGGGTCAAAAATACAAGGGAACAGTATAGAAAATTCCAGACATAATATAGACAAACCGACATGGGAAAATTATGACAAGTATCTTAAAAATCATTATGATGCCAAGAGTTTAGCAGTATTCTTGACAGAAAATGTGAAAGAAATACGGCCCTTTGAGAAAGAAGGTCTTAGAGAATATTTTGACAATAAAACTAGAGATAAGTCTATCTTTGGTGGTCGTCCTCGGAGAATTGAGGAAGAGCCAGCACATGTAAGAGAATGGTTTGAAATTTTGGATAAAGAAGTATCTCAATTTAAAATAGATAATTTTGATAATAATCTAGCGGAAGAAGATAGAATAGTAACATATGAAGATTGGAGAAATATAAAAACACAGTTAAGGAAACGCGTTATGTGGTGTTACTACCATAGTTTAGATTTTAAAAAAATGGAGGGTCGTGAAATCGCCAACTTGTTAATTTACTCAGTATATTTTGTGTTGAATCCGGGTGAGAGACCTAAAAGAGAGAATTTTTCTTATTCGCAGTTACGTAAAGACTGTCATTTTACGTTTAAAAGTCATCAGTTTACGAAAAAAGAGTTACCATATAAGCCGGCAGAATTAGAGGAAGAGGTTAAAAGGAAATTAGGAAATATCAACTGGCCTATAACGGACGAACTAGAGGAAGGAGAGTTTTTCAGAATTCTTGATATACTTAAGACATACTATTATTTCGACAGAGTACCAGTTACATATTATCGATCGAAACCAGATTTACCTGGAAACCCACGTGACCTTGACAGACTAATAGCGTGCAAAGAGAAATTTCCAATCACAGACAGTCAGGAAATGGTCAATCTCAGAAAATACAAGTCAGAATTAAGACAATATTATATGGTAGACCGCCGATTACCGCAAAGCTATATTCAAATAGCTGATGGACGAAAACCACTACCAACAGATTATAAAGAAATCAGAGGAGAGTGCGCAAATTACCTACCATGGAAATATACCGTAATCAACAATTTTACGTACAGTGACTTAATAGAAAAATTAAA
>PQFF01000128.1:43985-54096 GCA_003547095.1 Diversispora epigaea
ATTATTTCGATATTTGTATTACATTTAGAGTTTTTATTGTTTATGTAAATTCTAAAGTAGATCCTATATAATGTGTAACATTACGCGATAAGAGGTTTTACCCCGATAAAACCGCTAAAACCTCTGGTAAAATCTATAGAAAATAGTTTAAATAATTGAATCGGAAAATTATAGAAAGTCCCGGAATGTTCTTTAGATTATTAATTATAATTCGCGACACTTTAGTATTTTCTTATAAATAGAGGGTATTTTTGCCCAGATGTAAAAACAGTTCTGATTAGGATCGAGCTCAAGAAATAAAGTCTTAGTGACTATTTGATAATAATTCTTAGTGAATTGTTAATTGTTTAAGCATTTGTTGCTTGTATTTTGTATAAAAAACTTACACCTGCCTCTTTCGACATTAGAAACCGCATTAATAAAATCCTTCGTACATTACCATCTCAACTTTAGTACATTAATTATAGTCCTTTTATAATATATAATCCCTGCTATAGTTGCTTTGCTACCTTGACTTTGGTCTCGAAGGTAGTCACGGTCAACAATTTGGTGGTGACTGTGAGATCCGATTTTATTGATCAGTTTAACCCCTGTAATTAGTTAAAGCTTTAGTAGCTTAGCGATAGTAAAATTCTTTAGTAGAATTAGGTAAATCTAGATTAGTTCTAGTAGTAACAAAAGTTTAGAAGAAACTTTTTAGTACAGCTGATTCTTAGTAAATCGATTGCATTAGTTGCAATAAGATAAAAGTTACTTGAGATAGTAAACCCTTTGCAAACCTGTTCCCTTTTCAGAAAATTAGTTTCCTTTTACCTCTCCATGATTAGCCGTGAACGAATTGAACAATTGAATAGAACTATCAACGAAATTATTGCAATCTACAATCATAAAATTGAAGAAATAATTAATTACGCTGAAGAACAGAGAAATAACGGAGCCCCCGCAATTATAGACCCCAGAGAAGTACAAGAGCTTCGCTATATTAGAGCTCAAATCAATTGTTTAACTCGAATTAGAGATAACTGTCTACAAATCCTCTACGATTTAGAGTGGTTACAAGACAGTTACAGTTTATTAAATTAATTAAAAGTGGATCAACAACGGAATCGAACGCGATTAACTGTAAATATACCTCGAAGAAGACGTCCCCTCTATCAAAACCAACAGCAACCAGTTCGACCATCTTTAAACACCTTACTTCCACCTAGATCTCCACCTTTATTAGCTCAGATCCAAAGAGGAAACCTTTCACCTGAAGGATCGACCTTTACGCAAACAAGACCGTCAACTCGTTCAAATACACCTACTAGTCCTGACTCCCTAAGTCGATCTATAAGTCCTATAGAAAATACACGACGCATACAAAGAGACTTCTTAACAGGACGATACGATTCAGATTTTGAAGTTGAATATCGACCTATAATTAATCCTCCAAGAAATAGGAATATTGAAGTAGAACCTGAGGACCAATTATTAATCAATTTTGACGGATCTGATAATAATAATAATAATTTAGAACTAGAAAGAGAAGAACCAAACGAGGAAGACCAAGATATCGAAGCCTATAATAACGAAAACCTACGACAATTTTTACAACAAATCCACGAAGTAGAACCCGAACCACAACTAATAGCAGAAAGAGATATGGCAACTTTTGTCGCAAAACCCCCTAAATTCTCCGGAACCCCTAACGAAGACGCACAAGAATGGTTACAAGAATTCTTGGTAGCTGCTAAAGCAAATGGATGGGATGATGACAGAAAAAGAGCTGTATTTGGTGCTTATTTGAAAAGAGAACCCCGAGAATGGTACTGTGAATGGGTTGAAGACCATAATGCACATACTTGGGCCGAATTACAAACTGCCTTCATTAACAATCATTGTACTGATGATTGGCGTGAACAATGGCAAGAAGAACTGAGAAGCCTCAAGCAACGAAGAGGAGAAACTGTTGAAGAATATTTTCATCAAGTTAGAAAATTAGCCAAACGAGCCAACCTTGATGCCACTCATACCCTTCCTTATTTTGTACGAGGATTACTTCCCGATATAAAAGCTATTGTAAAAACACACGAGCCGGCCGATTTAGCAACAGCATATGGGAAAGCTAAAGCCTATGAACAAGGAAAAAGTGAACCTAAACGACGCTCAAAGAAGACCTTTAAATATGAAAGCTCAAGTGCTGAGTCCAGTGACTCAAGTGACGACGAAGAAGAAAAGTATGAAAGAAGAAAGAAGGAAAAGAAATTAAAAAAGAAACAGGAGAAAAAAGAAAAAAAGGTTCCTGATACGGAATTTGACGATCTAGTCAAACGATTTGATAAATTACAAATAAACTTTGCACAACAACTTGACGAATTATCCAGACAAGTCAGATCAAGAAATAGATTCCAAAATAGATTTCAAGAACAACCGCGTGAACAAAACAATAATATTTATCAACCACCCCAATTGAGAGGAAAGTGTTATAATTGTGGAGAAATGGGACATTTCGCGAGAGATTGCTTATCTGAAAAGAAGAAATCACAACAACCTTATAATCAAAATGTGAGTTATGTAGAACACTTTAACGACATTAGTGAAGATGAATACGAAGCTTACGAAGCTATCCGAAATAAACCTAATACCCGAACAAATCCTATAAAAAGATCAGAAAGAATTACGAGACAACCAACCACTATTTTGAAACCAAATCAATCGACGTCCGCACCAAAAGTAGGGGAACCAGAAGTCTTAGTAGATTTTGAAGAAGACCCTTATACTGACCACGATTTAGATGTAGAAATGAAAAATTACGAAAACAAAAAGAAGACGAGAAGCATTCCAAAAAAGACAGTAAAAACTAAACGACAACCTTCTGTAATCGACAAATTGGAACCCTATGATATTTCCGAAGATATTTTACAAATGCAAGCTAGCGCAAAGATTGGTCAATTGTTAAAGTACCCTGAACAGAAAAGAAACTTAACAAAAATTCTTAAACGACCTACTGCCGCAAACCTTTTGGAAACCGGTGAAGAAAAACAAACAACCGCAGCTAAATGTTATGTTCGAATTAAGGGAAATCCAATTGCTGCTGTATTGGATTCCGGTGCAGCTGTTAGTATAATTACCAATAAGTTGAGAAGACGATTAGGCCTTGAAATAGATAGACCCTCCAAAGTAACAGTAATTGTTGCTAATGGTGATCGGGAACGAGCCTTAGGAATTATTAATTCTGTAGGAATTGTTATACAAGATTTACTTGTGCCGATGCAACTACAAGTAATTGAATCTACTGAAGACAATCTTTTATTAGGCACTGACTTTTTCGAAAAGACACAATCTCATTGGAATTTCAAAGATTGTACTCTCAAGTTAACCTATGACAATAAAGAAACAATTGTCGCAACCACTCACTCTGACCAATTAGTCCCCTATGTTGACTCTGAAGAAGAATATGAAGAAGAGATCCAGGACGAATTAGAATATGAACTTGAAGATGACCTCGAAGAAATAGAATCTTATTATTCTGAACAAGTTGTTGAAGAAGATGATATCGATGAATACTATTATATAGATAGTTCTCAGCAAGACTATAAAAGGCCGAGTGAAACTTTCGAAGAGAATCCCGCTGTATTTCTTACGAATATAACCACCCCTGAAACCAAGGGATCTCCAATCCAAAAAGGGATATTAAACGAACAACAAGAAATTATTGTGGACGAATTATTTGCTGAACATACAAATGTCTTTGCAGAAAATATTTCAGAAGAAGGACAGACGATTGAACTTACCCAGACCCATGTTGTAGAACACGAAATCAAAACCAATGCCCAACCAATCAAACAACGACCATATAGAATCGCCCCAAGTGAAAATGAATTTGTAAAAGGAGAAATTGAAGCCATGTTAGAAAAAGGAATTATTCGAGAATCAAACAGTCCTTGGGCTTCCCCAATCGTAATTGTACCAAAGAAAAATAATAAAAAACGAATCTGTGTTGACTACCGAAAATTAAATAAGGAAACTGAAAGGGATGTGTATCCGCTCCCAGTAATTGACGACATTCTTGACTCATTTCGAAACGCTAAATGGTTTTCCACATTAGACTTGGCCTCCGGTTATTGGCAAGTCGCAGTTAAAGAAGAAGACAAAAAGAAAACAGCCTTCATTACTAAACACGGACTTTTTGAATTTAACGTCATGCCCTTTGGCCTATGCAACGCCCCTGCAACTTTTCAGCATTTAATGGACAAAGTCCTGTTCAAATTTATTGATAAGTTTTTGGTTGTATATCTCGATGATGTAACTATATACTCCGAAACTTTCGAAGAACATGTTGAACATTTGGAAACTATATTTAAAGTTCTACGAGACGCGAAACTGAAATTAAATAAGGATAAATGCTCTTTCTTCCTTCCAACTATTAAATTTTTGGGTCACAAGATTACACGAGAAGGTATCTTACCTGATGAGGACAAAATAATTAAAGTCAAAAACTTTCCAGTACCACATAACCTCCGTACACTTCGAGGATTTTTAGGCCTTGCCTCTTACTATAGAAAATTTATCAATAAGTTTTCTGATACCGCAAAACCGTTGAATAAATTACTCCAGAAAGATGTAATATTTAATTGGACCAATGAGCAACAAGAAGCTTTTGAAAAACTTAAGGAATATTTAATTACCGCCCCTATTTTGCAACATCTGAAATTTGATCAACCATTTTATTTGCATACCGATGCATCCGGATCTGGATTAGGTGCTGTATTAGCACAACGAGACGAGGAAAATAAAAGAGAATATGCTATTGCATATGCGAGCCGAAGTTTGAATAAAGCAGAAAAAAATTATTCCACTACCGATCTTGAATGTTTAGCTGTAGTATGGGCTGTTGAGCATTTTAGACAATATTTTGGTACCGCACATTTCTTTGTAGTAACCGACCATGCAGCTTTAAAATGGTTACGAACTGCAGAATTATCTGGAAAATAAGCACGTTGGATCCTTCGATTAGATTCTTATAACTTAACTATTTTACATCGAGCTGGAAAAAACCATAATAATGCTGACTTTCTCTCCCGATTAGAATATTAGTTCTGTTCCCTGCTTAAAATTTATATATAAAAGAAAATTTTTGAAATCCGACTGTAAATTCAATTCAGTCCAGGTTGTCGGTGTCCTGGCAAAAACATTATTAAAAATGGAAACCCAAGAGTATAATCGTTTAAAATCTTATTTATCAACCCATACATTTTTACCGCATATCACCAAACAAGAACAAAATCGAATTAAATCAAAGAGCAAATTTTACAAACTACAAAACAATTTATTACATAAGATCGACTGACGAAGACAAACGAGAGGAAAATTAGTAAAAGTATTACAACCACATGAAATCGAACCTGTCTTGTTCATGTTACATAATCATCCGCTAAGTGGACATTTAGGGGTCGATATTGTATTTAACAAAATACGCAATTTATATTACTGGCCACAAATGTACGAAAAAGTGAAAGAATATATTAACGCCTGTGACACATGCCAACGACGAAATAGAAGAAGAAACCTTGAACCATTATAACCTATACCAGTAGGAGATCCTTTTCATAGAGTTGGTATAGATATTGTAGGACCCTTACCCGTAACGCAAAAAGGAAATAAATATATAGTAGTTGCTACTGAATATTTAACCAAATGGCCTGAAGCACGAGCTATCCCGGAAGCTACAGCTCGACAAGTAGCAGATTTTATCTATAATGACATTATTTGTAGACACGGTTGTCCCCATATTATTTTAACTGATAGAGGAAGTCATTTTAAAAATCAGTTAATTGAAAACTTGTTAAAGAAGTTTCAAATTAAGCATTTGTATTCTACCCCCTATCACCCAAAGACCAATGGATTAACCGAGAGATTTAATAGAACATTAGTAGATTCTTTAGCTAAAGTATCTGAAGATGTCACCGATTGGGACAAACATATTCCTTCCGTCCTATTTGCCTATAGAACTGCAAAGCAAGCGACTACAAAAATAGAACCGTTTTACTTAGTATATGGAAGATCTGCACAATTTCCTATGAGAGAAGGTCTTGAATTAATAGAGAATAACCTGTTAACTCGATTATTTACCCTTGTCGATGATTTACCGAAAGTACGAGGACAAACCCAAATTCGTATAACAAAACAACAACAGAAACAAAAAGAGTATCACGATCGCCGAATAAAAAATATAAAAGAGTACCAAATTGGAGATAAAGTCTTGATGTACGAAGCTGCCAAACAGACCAGTCACACAGGAAAATTAGAGCCAAAATGGAAAGGTCCTTACTATATCCATGACAAACCGTATAAAGGAGTATATAAACTAAGAACTTTAAAAGGGAAAGTGGTACTAGCACCAATTAATGGATCACTGTTAAAATTGTATCACGAATTAAATTGGGAACCGCAAGTAGTAATTACTCCGTGATCAATGGTAGCACCGATATCGGCGTAAATACGATTGAAAACTATAAAAATAGGCTTTATTTTAATAATTAGACAGCAAGAAAACTATGGCATTTTTACAAAACCTCCAGCAGAAGTTAACTGAATTGTACCAAAATTTTCCTGGAGAAATTAGCGAAGTTAATGTTCAATTAAAACCTGATGGTTATCTTATTAGAACCCCTGAACAAACTATCAGTGTTTCTACTGAAAATATCAAGAAAAAAGATTTTAATCCTTATCTTCTTGATTTATTTAATGCTGATTTAGATTTTGATTTTGGATTATATGCTGAAACTGACTTAAAGAAATTATTGGAATATTCTGATAATATCAATAATCCAAATGGAAAAAGACTACTCGCATACTCTTTACTTGAGACTAGGATTAACCAATTACAACTAAACATCACGAAGAAAGAACTCCAAGTCCAATTGACAAGAAACAGTACTCAAAATGTTATACGACTTAGAACAATCTCTAAACGAGCTCATCGATTATTGAAAGAAATAGACGAATTTCCAATTAGATTAACAGAAAAAGTAACTCCACGATGGTTATTCCGTTTAACGAAAAAAGAATTTGAAGAATTTATTCAAAAATGTAGTCACATGAGTAAACTCGAAAGTCATTTCATAGGAACTCAAAGCTAAAAGGGAAAGAATTGTTAGCCCTATTTTTATTCTTTTATTTTTATTATTATTATTTTATATTTTATATTATTACCTTATTATATAGTTATTAGTATTATTATTTATATATATTATTTTTAGTATAGTTATTATTTCGATATTTGTATTACATTTAGAGTTTTTATTGTTTATGTAAATTCTAAAGTAGATCCTATATAATGTGTAACATTACGCGATAAGAGGTTTTACCCCGATAAAACCGCTAAAACCTCTGGTAAAATCTATAGAAAATAGTTTAAATAATCGAATCGGAAAATTATAGAAAGTCCCGGAATGTTCTTTAGATTATTAATTATAATTCGCGACACTTTAGTATTTTCTTATAAATAGAGGGTATTTTTGCCCAGATGTAAAAACAGTTCTGATTAGGATCGAGCTCAAGAAATAAAGTCTTAGTGACTATTTGATAATAATTCTTAGTGAATTGTTAATTGTTTAAGCATTTGTTGCTTGTATTTTGTATAAAAAACTCACACCTGCCTCTTTCGACATTAGAAACTGCATTAATAAAATCATTCGTACATTACCATCTCAACTTTAGTACATTAATTATAGTCCTTTTATAATATATAATCCCTGCTATAGTTGCTTTGCTACCTTGACTTTGGTCTCGAAGGTAGTCACGATCAACAACGTACCGTTTTAGTGCGTTCTCCGAACGCTTCGTATATATAGCGTACTAGAACGCACCGTTCTAGTGTGTTCTCCGAACGTTTCGTATATATAGTGTACTAGAATGCACTGTTCTAGTGCGTTCTTCGGACGTTTCGTATATATAGCATTCTAGAACGCCTTTATATAATTCTGGATGTAGTAATGTGAATAATGTACCGATTTCACTATAAAATAATTTTAAAAAGTAATAGTTAGTACCTTTAAATATTTGAAAATATTCTAAACTAATAAAATAAACGAAATATTATTCACTTATAATTTTTTAAATTATATAATTATCATTCCTTATAAGAAATACGTATACTTAAAAAATACTTAAAATATAATTAAAATATTATTAAAATATTATTAAAATAAATTAAAATATACTTAAAATATACTTAATTGTATTTATAAAAAACTACTTAAAATATTATTATTTTGTACTTAAAATACATTAAAATATGCTTAAAAAATACTTAATTTAGGTAATAAGTAAATATGTTTTAGGTATATACTTAAAATATACTTAATTTTAAATATGTTTTAATAATATTTTAAGTATATTTTAAATATATACCTAAAACATACTTACTCGTTACCTAAATTAAGTATTTTTTAAGTATTTTTTAAATATGTTTTAAATATATTTTAAGTATAAAATAATAATATTTTAAGTAATTTCTTATATACTTAAAAAATACTTAAAAAATACTTAATAAAATATATTTTCAATATATTTTAAGTATATTTTAAATATCGTAGTTTTTATAGGGATTTTTTAATCTAAATCTATAAAAACGGTACTGCACCACCCGATATCACTAAAAAATAGTTCTAAAAATAATTAAAAAGTAATAATTAATATTTTTAAATATCTAAAAATTATTTAAACTAATAAAATAAACGAAATATTACTCACTTATAATTTTTTAAAATATATAATTATCTAAATCTATAAAAACGGTACTGCACCACCCGATATCACTAAAAAATAGTTCTAAAAATAATTAAAAAGTAATAATTAATATTTTTAAATATCTAAAAATTATTTAAACTAATAAAATAAACGAAATATTACTCACTTATAATTTTTTAAAATATATAATTATCTAAATCTATAAAAACGGTACTGCACCACCCGATATCACTAAAAAATAGTTCTAAAAATAATTAAAAAGTAATAATTAATATTTTTAAATATCTAAAAATTATTTAAACTAATAAAATAAACGAAATATTACTCACTTATAATTTTTTAAAATATATAATTATCTAAATCTATAAAAACGGTACTGCACCACCCGATATCACTAAAAAATAGTTCTAAAAATAATTAAAAAGTAATAATTAATATTTTTAAATATCTAAAAATTATTTAAACTAATAAAATAAACGAAATATTACTCACTTATAATTTTTTAAAATATATAATTATCTAAATCTATAAAAACGGTACTGCACCACCCGATATCACTAAAAAATAGTTCTAAAAATAATTAAAAAGTAATAATTAATATTTTTAAATATCTAAAAATTATTTAAACTAATAAAATAAACGAAATATTACTCACTTATAATTTTTTAAAATATATAATTATCTAAATCTATAAAAACGGTACTGCACCACCCGATATCACTAAAAAATAGTTCTAAAAATAATTAAAAAGTAATAATTAATATTTTTAAATATCTAAAAATTATTTAAACTAATAAAATAAACGAAATATTACTCACTTATAATTTTTTAAAATATATAATTATCTAAATCTATAAAAACGGTACTGCACCACCCGATTTCACTAAAAAATAGTTCTAAAAATAATTAAAAAGTAATAATTAATACTTTTAAATATTTAAAAATTATCTAAACTAATAAAATAAACGAAATATTATCTATTTATAACTTTATAAATTCCTTTAAAACTATATAATTACTCTTTTTTTTTATTTAGATCTATAGAATAGTAATGTGAATAATGTGCCAATTTCACTATAAAATAGTTTTAAAAAGTAATAGTTAGTACCTTTAAATATCTAAAAATATTCTAAACTAATAAAATAAATGAAATATTATTTACTTATAATTTTTTAAATTATATAATCATCATTTTTTAATCTAAATCTATAAAAACGGTATTGCGCCACCCGATTTCATTAAAAAATAGTTCTAAAAATAATCAAAAAGTAATAATTAATACTTTTAAATATCTAAAAATTATCTAAACTAATAAAATAAACGAAATATTATCTATTTATAACTCTATAAACTCCTTTAAAACTATATAATTACT
>PQFF01000128.1:61354-93926 GCA_003547095.1 Diversispora epigaea
AACTTTATAAACTCCTTTAAAACTATATAATTACTCTTCTTTCTTATTTAGATCTATAGAATAGTAATGTGAATAATGTACCGATTTCACTATAAAATAGTTTTAAAAAGTAATAGTTAGTACCTTTAAATATCTGAAAATATTCTAAACTAATAAAATAAATATAATATTACTCACTTATAACTCTAAACTCTTTTAAACTATATAATTATCTTTTTAACTCAAAATAATAATTGTAATATAATATTTAAAGAAAGAAATATCATATCACAGATTAAAAAAATAATTTACAGATTAAAAGAATAATCCTCGGATTAGAGAACAATCTGGATTAATCCTTCAATCCGTAATCAATCTGTGATTAATTCGCGAATTGATATATATAATCCGAATTAATCCGGATTATATTTTTTTTAATCCGGATCTTTTAAATTTTTAAAAAATGATCTGTCAATCTGTGTCACCACAGATAATCCGTCGGATTGATAGATAAATCATTAACGGATCACACCTATATATGTTCCCAAAATTGATTTTGGATTTTTGAGGTATTTCGACTTTTTGAGATTTATGCAGAATCTATTCTATATATGGAAGTAAAAAAAGTATTCAGTTATGTGTATCTTCAATCAAAGAATAAATCTGGGTGATCAAAAAATTTTGGGTTTTAAGTAAAATAATTTCGTCTTTTATGAAAAACTATTTCGACTTTTTTTCTCAAAATTGCAATTTCGGAGCCCCAAAATAATTTTGCGTGCAAGTATAATCACACCTCTATATAGCTCCATCAGTAAATTTTTTTAAACGTAAGCCTTCGAAGTCTTTCACTTTGATAACCTTCGAATACCTCCAACATAAACGTAATATTTACGAAGGTTATTGGTACCGAAAACCTTCATTTTTATTAATAAAACGTAATACTCCAGAGGTTATTGATATCGATAACCTTCAATAACCTTCACTTTATCATAATAAACGTAATATTTGCGAAGGTTATTGGTCCGATAACCTTCAATAACCTTTGAAAACGAAATTATTACAATAACCTCCGACCTAAAAAATTTCCTGATGTCATTAGATTTTTCTCATTGAGGTGAACATTTTAGTACATCAGGAAATTTTTTACGTCAGAGGTTATTGTAATAATTTCGTTTTCAAAGGTTATTGAAGGTTATCGGACCAATAACCTTCGCAAATATTACGTTTATTATGATAAAGTGAAGGTTATTGAAGGTTATCGAAATCAATAACCTCTGGAGTATTACGTTTTATTAATAAAAATGAAGGTTTTCGGTACCAATAACCTTCGTAAATATTACGTTTATGTTGGAGGTATTCGAAGGTTATTGGAGTGAAGGACTTCGAAGGCTTACGTTTAAAAAAATTTACTGATGTAGTTGTTTCATCCAGATTGAACTTCTCTACTATACATGTCGTCAAAACTATTGAATTGAGTCAGACGCAATTAAAATTGAGAAAAATTGGAGTTAAGTCAAGTCAAATTTTGATTTTTATTAGTGATTGACGCAATTAGTTGAGTTAGACGCAATTAAAAATTAAAATTTTAAGAGTTGAGTCAAGATTAAATTAGTTTTGATGACATGTATATTCTCTACACCAAGTTATTAATTAAAATATCTATTTCATCAATAAATAAAATCTTTTTATAATTTTTCATGTTATATGGAACGATTTTGCTAACCTGTGATTCGAATTTAATAATCTATAGCTTATTAGATTCCCCTCATCGAGGCGAACATTTCAGTAGTTGTTTCATCCAGATTGGACTTCTCTACACCAAGTTATTAATTAAAGTATCTATTTTATCAATAAATAAAATATTTTTATAATTTTTCATGTTATATGGAACAATTTTGCTAACCTGTGATTCGAATTTAATAATTTATAGCTCATTAGATTCCCTTCATCGAGGCGAACATTTCAGTAGTTGTTTCATCCAGATTGGACTTCTCTACACCAAGTTATTAATTAAAGTATCTATTTTATTAATAAATAAAATCTTCTTATAATTTTTCATGTTATATGGAACGATTTTGCTAACTTGTGATTCGAATTTAATAATCTATAGCTCATTGGATTCCCCTCATCGAGACGAACATTTTAGTAGTTGTTTCATCCAGATTGGACTTCTCTACACCAAGTTATTAATTAAAATATCTATTTCATCAATAGATAAAATCTTTTTATAATTTTTCATGTTATATGTAAAGCTGGTGTCCTTAATTATTTTTACAAGTCCTTAATATTACGGATTTTTTAAATGAATTATGATACAAATCCGTAATTCTGTAACTAATTACGGACTTTTGTGTAATAATAAAGTATATATTTGGAATCTCCATGTTTCTGGTTTCAAAATGATATTTTTTTCATTCAAATCGGATAATTTTTGACCGAAATATTTTAAAATAAAGTTTACTAATTAAAAATTAATTTTAAAAATAATTACTAATAGTTTTTACATATAAAACTTTTAATTTTAATAATTAAATATTAAAAGTATTAATAATTAAACTTAAAGTTAAGAATAATTTGTATTTTATGTAGAAGTTTCAAATTTTGTACATTAAAATTAAAATAACTATAGATATTTAAACTTAAATGTTTAAAAATTTAATAATAAAATTTTAAAATTAAATAATTATGAGTATTATTTTTACTTACGGAATAATTACGGACTTACAGAACAATTACAGACTTATGGATAATTATGAATTACAGAATTACGAATTTTTTTTTATTGAAATCTTTAATAATTATGATACAAGTAGTAATATTATAACTCTTAATTCACAATTATAGGTACCACCTTTACAAGCAGAAGAGAAAAAGAGAAGACAAAAATTAACTTGAGCTGAGTTATCTCTTATAGACCAAAAGACAATGCCTTATTCAATAGTAAAAGATCTACTACATTGTAAATCCAATATCACCTTAGGACAATTGGCTAGTATTATATATGTTCTCAAAATTGATTTTGGATTTTTAAGGTATTTCGACTTTTTNTTCAAAATGATATTTTTTTCATTCAAATCGGATAATTTTTGACCGAAATATTTTAAAATAAAGTTTACTAATTAAAAATTAATTTTAAAAATAATTACTAATAGTTTTTACATATAAAACTTTTAATTTTAATAATTAAATATTAAAAGTATTAATAATTAAACTTAAAGTTAAGAATAATTTGTATTTTATGTAGAAGTTTCAAATTTTGTACATTAAAATTAAAATAACTATAGATATTTAAACTTAAATGTTTAAAAATTTAATAATAAAATTTTAAAATTAAATAATTATGAGTATTATTTTTACTTACGGAATAATTACGGACTTACAGAACAATTACAGACTTATGGATAATTATGAATTACAGAATTACGAATTTTTTTTTATTGAAATCTTTAATAATTATGATACAAGTAGTAATATTATAACTCTTAATTCACAATTATAGGTACCACCTTTACAAGCAGAAGAGAAAAAGAGAAGACAAAAATTAACTTGAGCTGAGTTATCTCTTATAGACCAAAAGACAATGCCTTATTCAATAGTAAAAGATCTACTACATTGTAAATCCAATATCACCTTAGGACAATTGGCTAGTATTATATATGTTCTCAAAATTGATTTTGGATTTTTAAGGTATTTCGACTTTTTGAGATTTATGCAGAATCTATTCTATATATGGAAGTAAAAAAAGTACCCAGTTATGTGTATTTTTAATCAAAGAATAAATCTAGGTGGTCAAAAAATTTTGGGTTTTAAGTAAAATAATTTTGTCTTTTATGAAAAACTATTTTGACTTTTTTCTCCAAAATTGCAATTTCAGGGTCTCAAAATAATTTAGCGTGCAAGTATAGCTAGTATATCTAAATATAAAAATGAATTAAGAAAAGTTATAACTCCAAGAAGAAAAAGACCACCTAAACCTAAAGATGAAAAGGAAGAAGTTAAAACACAAAGTGCCTCTTATAGTAACACTCCTATAATCTATAAAGGACAAGTAGAAGGATAGACTGTATATATTATTCTGGATAGTGATTCTTCTGCCAGTATAATGTCAAAGAAATTTCTTGATCACTTAGAAAAAAAACCAAGTTGACAGTCAAATCGAATGATCACAGGAATATATGGAAATAGGAAATCCAGTTTGGGAATAATAGATAATATAGCTGTACATATTGGAGATATAGTAGTATTCACAGATATGAAAGTAATTGATACTCAATCCTACACTTTGGTATTGGGAACAGATTGGTTACGAAAAGCAAATGCAATAATTAACTACCAAGATTTACAGGTAACAATATCTGATGGTAAAAGAAGAGTGCAAGTTTTCTGCAGAAATTCTACTGTACCCTTATTAGTTCAAGAAGAAAATGATGAGGAAGAATCTGATGAGGAAGATTATGAAGATGATAATGAAGAAGAAGATGAAGATAATGCTAATTTAGTATTAGTAATGAATGAAGAGGAAAGTTCTGATTAACACTTCTATAAATTTACCCCTTGGGGAATTGAAATAGACTATGAAACCTTTACATGGCAAGAATATGATTACATGAACTGTCAATTTAATCCTTGGTTAACAAATCAGAAGTATAGATATCAGATTAAACATTGGTTTGAAGGACTTGATAAAGATTGCTGGTGTCAAAAACATTTACATACAGGAAATGACAAATGTGTAGATTGTTACAATGAATATTTCCAATGGGAAACTATTCAAACTATCCCTATACAAGAAATTTGCAATGCCTAATCTTTATTAGTATCTGGAGGAGCAGAAGAATTAGCTTAAAATAAATATAATTTTATTGTCCAAGACATCTTGGAAAGATATCCACAAGCAGTAGCCAAAAACTTAACTCAATTAGGTCGTACTAATATAGTAACTCATTACATTGATACAGGTAATGCAAGAGAAATAAAACAACATTATTATAGAATGTCTCCCAAATACGAGTTTTTTATAAAGGAAGAAATAGAACATCTTAAACAACAGGATCTTATTGTACCTTCACATAGCCCTTGGACTTTACCTGCTTTGGTAGTTGGAAAGGCAAATGGGAAATTAAGACTGGTAGTAGATTATTGACAATTAAATAAAGTGACTAAACCAGATGCATATTCACTTACAAAAATCTCTGATATGTTAGATGCTCTTGCTCATTGTTGATACTTTTCAACTTTAGACTTAACTTCTGGATTCTGGCAAGTAGCAATGAATACTCAGGATTATACTTGCACGTAAAATTATTTTGGGGTCCCGAAATTGCAATTTTGGGGAAAAAAGTCGAAATAATTTTTCATAGAAGACGAAATTATTTTACTTAAAACCCGAAATTTTTTGACCACCCAGATATATTCTTTAATTAAAGATACATATAACTGTATACTTTTTTTACTTCCATATATAGAATAGATTCTGCATAAATCTCAAAAAGTCGAAATACCTCAAAAATCCAAAATCAATTTTGGGAACATGTATACTCAGGATCAAGAGAAAACTGCTTTCAGCACTAAATTTGGAACTTATGAATTTACAGTAATACCCTTTGGTTTGATGAATGCTCCTGCTACCTTCCAAAGGTTAATGGATAATGTGTTCTATGACATTACTTAAAAGTTTGCTTTGGTGTATATGAATGACATTATCATCTATTCCAAATCCTTTGAAGATCACTGCGCTTACTTAAAACAAGTTCTACAATTTTTAATAAAGGCAGGACTAAAATTAAATCCTGATAAGTGTGATTTCTTCAGAAAACAGATACTTTTCTTGGGACATATAGTCTCAGAAAAAGAAATAAAACCCAACCCAACTTTGGTTGAGAAAATCAAAGAATATTCATAACCAAATACAAAACAAAAAGTGAGATCTTTTTTAGAACTTGCCTCATATTATAGGAAATTTATCAAGGATTTCTTCAAAATTGCTAAATCTTTGTATGACTTAACAAAACAAAATGAAATCTTCCGCTGGACGGATATTTGCCAAGAAGCCTTTGAACATTTGAGAACTTGTTTAACCACACAACCTATTGTAATCTACCCTGACTTTGTCAGACCTTTTATTTTACATACCGATATCTTTGATTATGCTATTGGAACTGTTCTAGCTCAGGTAGATGACAACAAAAGAGAACATATTATTGCTTATGCCAGTTGAATACTAAATGATGCTGAACAAAATTATACTGTGACTAAGAAGGAATGCCTCTCCATTATTTAGGTCACCAAGTACTTTCACCATTTTCTACAAGGACATGAATTCAGTATAGTAACAGATCATGAAGCTATACCTTGGTTAAAAAAACATAAACAACCTAAAGGACAACTCGTTAGATGGATAATTCATTTGTCAGAATATGACCCTTACACTATTATTAAGAAAAAAGGAAGTGATCATACAAATGCAGATGCGCTCTCAAGATTAGAAATTAGTCTCGTAGATAAAACTAGTGTCCTTAATTATTTTTACAAGTCCTTAATATTACAGATTTTTTAAATGAATTACGATACAAATCCGTAATTCCATAACTAATTATGGACTTTTGTGTAATAATAAAGTATACATTTGGAATTTCCATGTTTCTGGTTTCAAAATGATACTTTTTTTATTCAAATCGGATAATTTTTGACTGAAATATTTTAAAATAAAGTTTACTAATTAAAAATTAATTTTAAAAATAATTACTAATAGTTTTTACATATAAAACTTTTAATTTTAATAATTAAATATTAAAAGTATTAATAATTAAACTTAAAATTAAAAATAATTTGTATTTTATATAGAAGTTTCAAATTTTGTACATTAAAATTAAAATAACTATAGATATTTAAACTTAAATGTTTAAAAATTTAATAATAAAATTTTAAAATTAAATAATTATGAATATCATTTTTACTTACGAAATAATTACGGACTTACGGAACAATTATGGACTTACAAATAATTACGAATTACGGAATTACAGATTTTTTTTCATTGAAATCCTTAATAATTACGATACAGGTAGTAATATCATAACTCTTAATTCATAATTACGGATACTACTTTTACCCGTAGATAGCTTATTTTCTTTCTTATATTAATCTTTTTATATATATNAGATTAGAAATTAGTCTCGTAGATAAAACTAGTGTCCTTAATTATTTTTACAAGTCCTTAATATTACAGATTTTTTAAATGAATTACGATACAAATCCGTAATTCCATAACTAATTATGGACTTTTGTGTAATAATAAAGTATACATTTGGAATTTCCATGTTTCTGGTTTCAAAATGATACTTTTTTTATTCAAATCGGATAATTTTTGACTGAAATATTTTAAAATAAAGTTTACTAATTAAAAATTAATTTTAAAAATAATTACTAATAGTTTTTACATATAAAACTTTTAATTTTAATAATTAAATATTAAAAGTATTAATAATTAAACTTAAAATTAAAAATAATTTGTATTTTATATAGAAGTTTCAAATTTTGTACATTAAAATTAAAATAACTATAGATATTTAAACTTAAATGTTTAAAAATTTAATAATAAAATTTTAAAATTAAATAATTATGAATATCATTTTTACTTACGAAATAATTACGGACTTACGGAACAATTATGGACTTACAAATAATTACGAATTACGGAATTACAGATTTTTTTTCATTGAAATCCTTAATAATTACGATACAGGTAGTAATATCATAACTCTTAATTCATAATTACGGATACTACTTTTACCCGTAGATAGCTTATTTTCTTTCTTATATTAATCTTTTTATATATATATTAAAACACACAAGTCAAATGGACTTGATAGCGTATAATGAATTTATTGATTACTTACTTAGACATAATTATCCTGATAACTCCACCTCTCAAGAAAAACAAAGTTTGGTAAGAAAAACAATACAGTATACAGTAGAAAATAGTATTTTATTTAGAAAAAATAAACAAAAATCAGAACAACCCTTTCGAGTAATTACTCTATAGGACAGAAAAAAGATATTGTACAATTTACATTCATCTTTTTTGACAAGACATTTTGGAATAAAGAAAACAATAGAAAAGGCAATTGAAAGATATTATTGGCCTTACATGGGAAAAGACATTAAGGAATATCATCTGGAAATTTTTTATATCGGAGGTTATTGTAATAATTTCGTTTTCAAAAGTTATTGAAGGTTATCAGACCAATAACCTTCGCAAATATTATATTTATTATGATAAAATGAGGTTATTGAAGGTTATCAATATTAATAATTTTCGGAGTATTACGTTTTATTAATAAAAATGAAGGTTTTCAGTATCAATAACCTTTATAAATATTACATTTATATTAGAGATATTCGAAGGTTATTGGAATGAAGAACTTTGAAGGCTTACATTTAAAAAAATTTACTGATGATATCCAATTATGTGATAGCTGTCAAAGATTTGGAAAACCTCAAAAGATACAATTAATACAATCAATACCAGTAGTTCAACCTTTTTATCAAATAGGAATAGATTATGTAGGTCTACTAAATCTTACACCAGATGGAAATAAATATATTTTAGTAGCAGTAAATTATTTCACTAAGTGGCCAGAAGCTAAAACAGTAAAGAAAACCACCGTAAAAGAAACCGCACAATTTTTATATAAAACAATTATTTGTCAACATGGAACCTCTTCAATAATACTTTCAAATAGAGGATCTCATTTTGTTAATGATACTATTAAATTGATGAAAGAAGAAATTGGATTTCGACACAAACTTGCTTCAGCCTATTATCTCCAGACTAATAGATTAACAGAAAGGTTTAATGGAACTTTATGCAGAGCCCTTGCTAAAAGTTTACAAAATAATGAAACAAATTGGAACCAATTACTTCCTAGTATTTTATTTGCCTACCGAACTCTCAAACAAGAATCCACTCAACAAACCCCTTTTTACCTAGTACATGGAAGAGAAACCCAGTTACCAATAGATTTGAAAGTCCAAGAACAAAATTTAGAATCAATTAATAATTTTGATGAATCCCTGAAAAGAAGGATTAGTGCTTTAAAAGGAGTTTTCATTGATACACAAATAATGAACTTTAGAAATATTCAGCATGCCCAAGAATGACAAAGAGAGTGACAAGTGAAACTTAGAAAAGTCCACACTTATAAAATAGGAGATATAATTTTATTGTATGACTCTGCAAAACAAAATCTTCATGGAGATAAATTTTCCATAAGATGGACAGGACCTTTTTGGATTGACAAAATCTTGGGAAGTAGTGCATACTTAATTCGTGATAAATTAGGAGTAGTGAGACAGAGACCAGTACATATGAAAAGATTAAAACATTATAAACAAAGGTACCTTGTGAAACCACATGTAATAATTACTCCAATTTAGCATAAAATTAATTTAGTATAAATCCATGAAATTAGTATATATAGTAGATCGGTACTATGGGTAATTTTAATGCAAAATAAAATGGAATTGCAATTGTCAGATACTTAATAACAAAAGTTATTTGAATTATATCGAATCCTTCAAGTACCTCCAAATGAAGTAAATATTCAAATGAGCTCTGGGAAAATCCAAGTAAAGTGTAATGAGATCGAAACCACCTTGTTAGTTCCCACCTTTAACAAGAAAAGAAATATTGAATTATTTGTAAACGAAACATATAATACAGATATTGACTTCGATATAACTGTAAAAGAAGAAGAAGATTTAATTAAACTCCTACAATATGTTTTTGATCTTCATATAGCAAATGGACAGAAAATACTAGTATATTTAAAGATTTGGGAAAAATGTAACCGAAGAGTAAAAGAAAAAGGAACTTCTCTTTTAACAATAAAAAGGGAACTTGAACCTCTTACAAATAAAAATAGCGGAAGACTTATAAGAATCGCAAAAGGAGCTCATAAGGTTATGGAAATAATGGGAGATTTTTTCCCAAAAAAATTGGAATTAATAACCTCTACTTGGTTACAACATATTAAAAAGGAAGATTTTGAAAGTTTCCTGGTACAAACTCAACTCAAATATAGAAAGGAAATCGAGCATCTCGCAGGAACTTGAAATTAAAGGAAGAAATGTTGTAACACCTTAAATTAATATTTATTAATATTTATTATTATTTAGTCATATATTTATTCTTATATGTATTATTCTTAAATTTATAAATAGAGTAGATCAATAGTATAGATTACATTTGAAGGATTATCATTATGAAATTACCTAGGTATATACCTAGGTGCGGTACTTAGGGAAATACTCAGGTAAATACTTCCAAAGATAAAGGAAATTGTATTGTTTAGAAAAGAACCAATCTGAAGAAAGGAATAGTAAATAGTCTGCGACACAGGAAGTGTCTGAGAAGATATAAATACAGGTCCCTTTTAATTGAGTTCAAAAGCCAGTTCTTAGTTAGAGTTCAGTCAGATAGTTTTCCTTTAGTTTATACAGTTTTCTTAATTCTTTTAGTTCTTGATCTTTTAAATTTTTATTCTATTTTGTTTCTTAAATTCCTTATATTATTTATCTTTATTTATTATCTTTATATATATATTATCCTGCATTATTATTTAATAAAGTTATTATTTTATTGAAACTTTTGTATATTTTATCGCTGTTTAAACCTTTTACATATATGCTTTGCACAAGTAATACAAACTAACTTGGCGTGTAAAAGACTCCGTCATAATAAAAAACTCATTCACCTTTACCTTTCTTACCTAACTTTGTAATTTGTTGTGGATTGATCAAGAAGATCTCCCGAAGCAGTATGATATTACTTAACTTATAGGATAGTTTTTATTAGGAAAGATTTTTTAACCTTCAGAACATTGTCGTAAAGGGCACACGGCAATGTTCCCAAAATTAATTTTGAATTTTTGAGGTATTTCGTCTTTTTGAAATTTATGCAGAATCTATTTTATATATGGAAATAAAAAAAATACCCAGTTATATGTATTTTTAATCAAGAAATTTATTTGGGTGATCAAAAAATTTTGGATTTTAAGTAAAATAATTTCGTCTTCTATGAAAAACTATTTTGACTTTTTTTTCCAAAATTGCAATTTCAGGACCCCAAAATAATTTAGCGTGCAAGTATAGTAATAATTACTACAATGTGAAATTTCTATAACCAAAAAATTTAATCCTAAAATAAGATTAACTTTAAAAGGTTAAGACATGTGACACATACCTAAAATAGAAATTTTATCCAATAATTATAATAGATATTAACTTAAATTTTATAAAATTTATTTTTTATGCATTTAAAGTTAGGTAAATTACATATGGGACCGCCTACAGCAAAAACTGGTTTTCGACCAATTTTCAGATTTTGAGAAAAATCAATTTAAAGTTACACAATTAAAATTTGCGTTTGTAAAGAAATAAATTTAAAATTCTCGATTTCCTTCTAAATAACAAAAGATAAAATTTTGTATAAAATAAATTTTGATTAATATAATGTTTTTTAAATAATTTAATTTATCTGTATTTATTGAATATATAAATTTATTGCCACAAAAAATTTATTAATATTAATATTGATTAAATTTTGGCAATTTTTACTAATATACATAAACGAAAAATATAGGTTAAGTTGATATGCATATAATCATAACAAAATCTCAAATTTCATAGGATTGGCCGAAAACCCGTTTTTGCTGTAAATGGTCCCATATAAAAAATATACAGTACGGGACAGCATAAGATATCCAATTTTAATTGCTTTACAAAAAATGTTATAACTTATGAACAAATTAGTAAATAAAAAAACTATCTTTCAAATTGATAGTTCTTTAGTAAATCTACAATTTTGAAAGAGGATTTATTTTTATTTTTATTTTTGATGACGCTATAAGGATTTAAATATTGCATATTTTATATGTAAATTGAGAATTTGGCACGATAATTTTCATGTGATTTGCAGGATAAACCAATAAAAATCAACTCTGTGTAATCATGTAAAAGGATCAACCACCAAAAAAATTTTTAACTTTCGGGTTAATTATTTAACCTTTTTTTTCAATGCCAAAGTCACCAAAACTAAAACAGTTACGTCGCGAAAAAGCAAATTTGGCTCATTCCATACAGTTAACAGATACTAGAACAAGTATTAATACCATTGGTTTTGACTCAAACGAAGAATATGAAAGTGATTATTTAAGCCCTTTCAATTCTGACGATGATTATGATTTTCAGGAGGATTATGAAGAGGGAGCAAATTCGGCTATTAGTCACCTTCTCGCAGCATCAGCAGCAAGTTTTAAAAAAAAAAAACGTCCAGCTGTTTATATCGGAGACTCAAAACGAACAAGGCAAAGAAAAAATAAAATATTAAGGGAAGCAGCAGTAGGATGTTTAAAAATTTCACAATTTTTTTCTGACTCTACGCCAATCATTAATGAATCTTCGCACGAAAGTGAGGATGAAAATAATAAAAGTGAGGATGAAAATAATAAAAGTGAGGATGAAAATAATAATGAGAGTATGACCGAACAAGAAAAAATAATTTCTGAAACAATCGGGTTTGTAAATGAAGTAATTCGTGAAGAACAACTTTCAGATACTGAGAAAGCTCGTTATACTGCAGTTTTGTATTTTTTTCAGCTGTTATTTAATGGAAAAAAAAAAATNGAAGCATCAGAGGTAGTCGCTGAAGTTATCAGTGGTGGACCGTGGCTTGCAAAATGTATCAGAAAGTGGGCAAATATCTGTATTAAAGGTAATATTTTTATTTATTTTATTTTATGATTTTATAACAATAAATAAATTATTTTAAATAATTTCAGGAGAATTAATTCAAAGTTTTCGCGGAAAGTTCCCTTCTAAAAGTCTGCTTAATGATGAATTAGTTTCACTCAAACTGGCTGCTTATTTGCGTTCCCAAAAGTTTAAGATAAGTCCAGTAATGGTCAAAAACTATGTTGAACAACAAATTCTTCCCCAATTGAATGCAGAATCTGTGCAACAAATTTCTCTTCGAACTGCTCGCCGATGGATGCATAAACTTGGTTTTCATCACAAACGTTATCAGAAAGGTGTTTATGTTGATGGTCATNAACGACCAGATATAATTGCTTATCGTCAAATCTTTCTTCAAAAAGTTGCAGAACTTGAACGGCTTATGTCTAAATGGTATGACAAAGACTGTAAAATTCGAACCTTTCCACAGTTATTTAATGGTGAGAAAGAACATATCTGGATAACTCACGATGAGTCTACCTTTCATACTTATGATGGACCGCGTGCCTTGTGGGGTCCAGAGGGAGAGCAACCACTAAGGAAAAAAGGATTGGGTCTTGGTATACATGTTAGTGACTTTTTGACAGAAACAATTGGACCACTCAAAGATGATCACGAAGAGGCACGCGTAACAATGGTAATAGGTTCACGTCATGATGGATTTTGGGATGCCAAAAAGCTTCTTGAACAAGTTAAACGGACAATACTTATTTTTGAAAGAACACATCCAGGATGTATAGGTAAAAATAATAAGTTTCTTAGATTATCTTCCCGATCTAAATCATATTTATCCAATTTCATCTGTAGGTATATTTGCTTTCGATAATGCCACATCTCATACAGCTTTTGCAGAAGATGCTCTTGTGGCTTCAAAAATGAATCTTAGTCCAGGTGGATCAGCTCCAAAAATGCGAGATACTGTATGGAATGGATGCCGCCAGTCAATGATTATTGAACAAGATTATTTTGTTTATGACAATAAAACAAAATCAAACATCAACTTATGTGGTCAACCAAAAGGAATTAAATGGGTTCTTGGTGAAAGAGGACTTTGGCGAGAGGGAATGGTATTAGAGTGTACTTCGTGTAAAAAAGAATCCAATCCTAATATTATTGATTGTTGTGCACGTCGTTTGATGTCTAATCAACCTGATTTTCTTGCGCAATGTGGTCAAATTCAACAAGAAATTGAATCTCGTGGACATAAGGTAACTAACTTTTGTTATTAATCATTATTTATTTTTTTAAAAAAATTATTTTTTAAATTATTTTATTTTAGGTTATATTCTATCCCAAGTTTCACCCCGAATTTAATTATATTGAAATGTACTGGGGAGCAGCCAAGAAGTATACCCGAGATAATTGTGAATATTCTTTTCCAAAATTTAGAAAAACAATTTCTGAAGCTTTTGATTCAATTCCAGTGGAGAGAATCCGTTCTTTTGCTAGATTGTCATTTAGATGGATGGATGCTTATCGGCATGGTTTAACAGGAAAAGCTGCTGAATATGCAGTCAGACAACACAGGAAGCACCGATCAATTAATGAGGAAATTATGAATCAAATTAACACAATTTAAATTAGAGAGGAAAGAGGGTATTCTGTAATTGTNAACGACCAGATATAATTGCTTATCGTCAAATCTTTCTTCAAAAAGTTGCAGAACTTGAACGGCTTATGTCTAAATGGTATGACAAAGACTGTAAAATTCGAACCTTTCCACAGTTATTTAATGGTGAGAAAGAACATATCTGGATAACTCACGATGAGTCTACCTTTCATACTTATGATGGACCGCGTGCCTTGTGGGGTCCAGAGGGAGAGCAACCACTAAGGAAAAAAGGATTGGGTCTTGGTATACATGTTAGTGACTTTTTGACAGAAACAATTGGACCACTCAAAGATGATCACGAAGAGGCACGCGTAACAATGGTAATAGGTTCACGTCATGATGGATTTTGGGATGCCAAAAAGCTTCTTGAACAAGTTAAACGGACAATACTTATTTTTGAAAGAACACATCCAGGATGTATAGGTAAAAATAATAAGTTTCTTAGATTATCTTCCCGATCTAAATCATATTTATCCAATTTCATCTGTAGGTATATTTGCTTTCGATAATGCCACATCTCATACAGCTTTTGCAGAAGATGCTCTTGTGGCTTCAAAAATGAATCTTAGTCCAGGTGGATCAGCTCCAAAAATGCGAGATACTGTATGGAATGGATGCCGCCAGTCAATGATTATTGAACAAGATTATTTTGTTTATGACAATAAAACAAAATCAAACATCAACTTATGTGGTCAACCAAAAGGAATTAAATGGGTTCTTGGTGAAAGAGGACTTTGGCGAGAGGGAATGGTATTAGAGTNTTATTTATTTTTTTAAAAAAATTATTTTTTAAATTATTTTATTTTAGGTTATATTCTATCCCAAGTTTCACCCCGAATTTAATTATATTGAAATGTACTGGGGAGCAGCCAAGAAGTATACCCGAGATAATTGTGAATATTCTTTTCCAAAATTTAGAAAAACAATTTCTGAAGCTTTTGATTCAATTCCAGTGGAGAGAATCCGTTCTTTTGCTAGATTGTCATTTAGATGGATGGATGCTTATCGGCATGGTTTAACAGGAAAAGCTGCTGAATATGCAGTCAGACAACACAGGAAGCACCGATCAATTAATGAGGAAATTATGAATCAAATTAACACAATTTAAATTAGAGAGGAAAGAGGGTATTCTGTAATTGTAATTAATTTTTTTCATTTAAGAATGGTCTTAAAGGCTGATTAATAAATTCAGCTGTTTATTGCTGATTAATTAATGCCAATTATCAATCATTGCTGATTAATTAATATCAATTAATCATCTCGATAGTTCATTAAATTTATTTTTTTTAAATAATTTCATAAACATGTCAGATATTGCAAATAAAAAATTAAATTACTCTTCCACAATAAATATATTTATTATTACATTTGAAATTTCTTTGACTAAATACATTGAATCCATATGTACCAAATAAAAGATAAAAACATTTCGCATCATTATTATGGTAGTTAAAGAGAAAAACATTAAAGTAGGTATCAATTGTTTCGACCTGATGATCACCTGTATCACATGATTATAATAACCGACCTTAAATTTGGCGCTTTTTTAAAAAATTGGATGTCTTATACTGTCCATACCAAGATTTGGCGCATTTTTAAATAGTGGATATCTTATGCTGTCCCGTACTGTATAAAATAAAATTTATTTTATTTAAAGAAATCTTTTATCATTAAAAATATCATCCAATGTGATTTATATTTTTTTACTGCAAATATTTACCATCTATATAATATTTTACAATCATGTTCATAAATTTTATTGGTCAAAAATCACGTGTAATCCTGTTCAAAATTGGAAAAATATAAAAAAGCTTCCTTTTAATGTCCGGAACCTGAAAATAATATTTTTTTTAAATATTTGGCAGATATTTATTATTTAATTTAAGAAAAATATTTTTTTGATTATAGAGGTTCCGCACTGTATTATGCCACGCAGAAACGGAAAAAATGACGGCTAACAAAATAATAATTGTCGATCTGAAAAATTTAAAATTACGAAATATTACGCCCGAAAAAATTTCCTAGTTAAATATAATTCATTAATAGCGAACTCACAAGTGAAAATTTATCAGATCACCTTTGTCTCATTTCACGAGTGGCAGGTTCGTAGTATACCTACCATTTTTTCTCTTTCTCTGACATGAATATTAAAAAAGACGGTGGCCTCGTTTTTATACGTATTGAATTAATTGTTACATTATTTTTTATTAAAAATCCACTAACCAAAATAATTCAAAGATGCCGATTTTCACTCATTTATGAATTTTACTCGAGCAAGAATTCAGAAAGGTCTGAATTGTAATTTATAATTTAATTATAATTTTGAAGCTGCTGATAATTTTTTCATTCTAATTTGAAATTATTCTTTTGAGAAAAAATATACAATGAAATGAGTAAAGAAATAAATTACTCTATTTACTCTATGAATACAAAAGAAAATAAATGAATTGAACAAAGCAAGCAAGCAAAAATTTTAATGAATTTTATGTTGTCAAGTTTATAAATTTTCTCTTTTTTAAGGATTCATTGTCCGTTGGTAAATCTTCAAAAAATTCCGATGACTTATTTGACTCCCAATCACGTTTAACATATTTAAGTGCTGCAAGATTGTAACCATGTAGATCCTATAATAATAAAATAAAAATAAAAAAATAAAAAAATAAAAAATATAAAAAAGATATAATCATGAATAGATATCAAAATATTATTTTGTTTTGTTACCTTCTGAACTTTCAAAGATGTATGTATATGTGTTCTAAGTGAATCCAATATTGGTCTCAAGACTCGATTAGCCACAATTTGATCATGATGAACTTTAAGAAGTTGAATTAGTATTCGTGATGTCAATACTACATTCCATTCCTAATTCAAGAGAATAATGCATAAACAAACATATCTCAAAAGGATAAATAAATAATAATTGATAATAAAAAAAAAATATCAACCTTTTTAGCCCAAATGTCCAAGTATCGTAATAATGATATAACTTTGGTAAATGGTAAAATCAGTAATGCTTCCTCTAAATCCGAGGATCTTATTTTTTCTATTATTTTGAGCACATATTGATCTCCTGTCAAATTTCCGAATGCAACAAGAATAGGATTTGGTTTTGGTGGGGGTCCAGGATCTTGTCCCCGTTCTTTTATCTGAAAAATACAAATATTTAATTTGTTATGATTTCTAGTTTACAAATTAGATATAAATGAATACCAAAAAGAGAGAGAGCGAGTTTAACAAACCTGATTATAAGTTGTCCAATCTGATGTATATTCGTCCGCAATGTCTAATGCCTCTATTATACGTTCTCCAGCTTTAAGTGTCTCTATGGTTTGTTTACCTGCAAGAGTTGTATCTAAGTCATCAAGATTAGTTTTTTCCAAAGTGGTTGTCAACGTAGATTCATATAACTCTTCCATTTCCTTTTCACGTTCTTCTTCAAGGAAAAGCTATATTTTTATACAAATTAATAATGAAATTAATTATTCAAAGAGGGATATAACAAAAAAGTTGTTTACCGGCTCATCTGTTTGCTCCCATATTCTAATAGACCTATCATGTGAACACGAAACTAGTAAATCTCCTCGTTTACTAAGAACCAAAGACCAAATTTCTCCGTGATGTCCTTCAAGCTTCATGATATTTTCAAACTTATGTAATTGGTAAAGACATTAAAAGATATTCGAGCCGTTGTAATTGGTTATGAATAATAAAAAAAAAAAAAAAAACTAGATAACAACAATAACTATATATTAACTACCTTATCACCATCCCAATATTTCACTAATTTATCTTTACTCGATGAGAAAATATAATGTGTGTGATGCAGAAATTGAACACACATTATACTATCTTGATGGGCGAATATCGATTTGCGACAATCACCAAAATCAAGTCCCCATATTTTAATATTTTTATCTGCTGAACCAGTTACCAATAATGAATTATCGGAAGAAATATCCATTGACAAAACGGGAAGCTAATATGAAAAAAAAAAAAAAAAACTAGATAACAACAATAACTATATATTAACTACCTTATCACCATCCCAATATTTCACTAATTTATCTTTACTCGATGAGAAAATATAATGTGTGTGATGCAGAAATTGAACACACATTATACTATCTTGATGGGCGAATATCGATTTGCGACAATCACCAAAATCAAGTCCCCATATTTTAATATTTTTATCTGCTGAACCAGTTACCAATAATGAATTATCGGAAGAAATATCCATTGACAAAACGGGAAGCTAATATGAAAAAAAAAATAATAAAATTAACAATTACATTTATGTAGAATTGCGTAGAATTGCGTATAATTATGTATAAGTATTATGATTATAAAATAATTACTTTGTGTCCATATAATGACAAAAAAAATTTCAATGTATCACTATAAAATACTTTAACCGTCGAATCCAATAATCCAACTGCTATCAATTTCTGATTGGGACTGTAACGAACGCATAAAACGTCGTCAGTCATTTTAAGTGTACGTTTATGAATTAAGGTTAATCTACGTGTACTTGTCTATTTTAATATGTAAAATTTAATAAACTTAATAAATCCCTCTCCACTGACATTAGACATTAGAACTTAAATTTTTCGAAACTTTTACAAACCGTGTTTTCTCCGTTAGAGTTTCCCAACAAAAATTCAAAATCCCAAAATTTGACATTTTTATCCGCACTACCCGTAACAATCCCTTCTTTATCTGGACGAATATGTAATGACCATATAGGACCATCGTGTGCTTCTATAGATTCAATGATAGATGATGATGCGAGATCGAATAATTCCAAATGTCCAGATTTTGTACCGACAATAACCTGCATTATACGTTATTATCGTCATAAATATATCTTTATTTTAAAAAAGATTGAAAAAATATTATTATTAGAACTCACATAACGATCTCCCGGTAAAAACGAACAGCATAAAGCATATCCGCATTCAATAGTTTTAATACATGACGACGTTTTAACATTCCAGATTTTAAGATTGTCTAATAAAATTTTTTAAATTTAATATCGAACTTAATAGCAATATAGAAATATCAATTAAAATATCAACTTAATATAAATGTCATGTGAAATATTTTACCCTTCGAACATGAACATAATAATTCATCATCAGAACTTAACGCTAAAGTTCTAACATCATTACGATGGCCAGGTATATCTAATGAATAAAGATTCGTAGGTATTGGTTCATCTTTTTTCTTAGAAGGTAAACTTAACGCATATAACTCGAGTGTATTATTTGTCAAGGATGTGAGAACCTATAAAATCTAAATTTATTAGGAAATGAAAAATTTTCATGTATGAAATAATATAATATTTAAATCAATTATACCTGAATTGAATTGATTTTTGAAATGTTTTCATTTGGTAAAAAATCAAAGGAACGAATCTTCCCGTTCGCACGAATAATTTGATATGGAGTTATCATATCATTGACATTAATTTCTTTTTCCTTGTCATCATCGTCTATTTGAATTTTCATGTTTTCATCAGCATCATTAATTCCAAGCTTTTGATTTTTTTCTTTCTGTCTTTTCTTACGACGCGCCATTTTCTTTTTTATTTCTTCATGAGTATGGATTTTAAAAATTTCAACAAATTTTTCTGGTCCTTGCACGCCCAATAAATTAACCTTAGGATGAAACTTTAATGTGACAACACGATCTTTCCCTTGCCTTTTTACATTTCCATAAAAATTGATTACTTTTTTCATCTGAAAGTATTTATAATTAATTAATTAAATGAATGATTTAAGAACGTAACAAATAAGAAATGAATTTTTATTATTTTTAAATGGAAGAAAATCTACCTCAACATTATTTACATTATTATCATTTTGATTATTCTTTACTTCAAAATTACTTTCAAGAACTTCATAATCAATTGTCCAGACTTTCATGTCTGCATCATCACCACCTGTAACAATCATTTTACCATCATTTGATATGTCAAAATCCCAAATTTCACTACGATGGCTTACTACTGTCTCTATACAATGCTGAGTACCAAGATCCCATAACTTTAAAAGAGTATCTTTAGATGACGAAATAAGATATCCCGGTGATGAAATTTCGTCGTCTTTACTTTGTAAAGATTTGGGAAGAAATCGAATTGAAGTAATTTGGTCCTTATGACCACACAATCTAAAAAAAATATATAAAATATTATTTATGATAATCAAATCAGGTAAAAAATAAAAAGTGCAAAAATAACCAAATTACCTAAAAAGTCCAACTTCACCGACCACATCCCAAAGAATTATATTTGTATCTTTTGATCCTGATGCTAATCTTGTCCCAGTTTTATCAAATATTAAGCTAGTTACCGCTTTTCGATGCCCATTAAAAATAAGCGAAGTCGTTGATCTCCCAATACTCCATATTCTAATCGATCCATCAGCATACCTATATAATTTTTTTTCAATTTTTTTTTTTTTTGATAATTTCCGTTATAAACTAACTAAATCTTCAAATAATAGCCAAATCATAAAGTAGGTTACTTTACCCGACAGCATAATCCAGATTATTTGGGCTTTTTGATATTACAGTTACTTCTGATTTGTTATCAGAATCATGCCATTTTTCTTTCTAACATTTTTTAAAATAATGGAGTAAAAGTTAGATCTAGTATTAAAAAAAAAAAAAGAAAATTGAAAAATATGAAATTCTGTAAAGTAACTAACCTGTAAACCTTTTTTTAAGTCCCACAAAATAATATCTTCTAAAGCAGGAGCAACTGTAAGTGTACCCTCTCCTGTTAAAACTGCATNTTATGACCACACAATCTAAAAAAAATATATAAAATATTATTTATGATAATCAAATCAGGTAAAAAATAAAAAGTGCAAAAATAACCAAATTACCTAAAAAGTCCAACTTCACCGACCACATCCCAAAGAATTATATTTGTATCTTTTGATCCTGATGCTAATCTTGTCCCAGTTTTATCAAATATTAAGCTAGTTACCGCTTTTCGATGCCCATTAAAAATAAGCGAAGTCGTTGATCTCCCAATACTCCATATTCTAATCGATCCATCAGCATACCTATATAATTTTTTTTCAATTTTTTTTTTTTTTGATAATTTCCGTTATAAACTAACTAAATCTTCAAATAATAGCCAAATCATAAAGTAGGTTACTTTACCCGACAGCATAATCCAGATTATTTGGGCTTTTTGATATTACAGTTACTTCTGATTTGTTATCAGAATCATGCCATTTTTCTTTCTAACATTTTTTAAAATAATGGAGTAAAAGTTAGATCTAGTATTAAAAAAAAAAAAAGAAAATTGAAAAATATGAAATTCTGTAAAGTAACTAACCTGTAAACCTTTTTTTAAGTCCCACAAAATAATATCTTCTAAAGCAGGAGCAACTGTAAGTGTACCCTCTCCTGTTAAAACTGCATTTGATGAGGAACTAGAAATGACTCCAAAAGTTTTCCAAGGTTCAAATCTCAAATATGATTTTACCATTTTAAAATTATTGATAAAAAAAATTTTATCTTTAAAATTTTATACCCTGAAATCTTGAAATCTTGTCATAAAATTTTCAGGGGTTGACAGTTAATGTGTAGGTAATTACTGTTTGTTTACATGTGACAAAAGGTAAAAGTTATAAATATTTATTAAAAATATTTGTTATTGTTGTTTCATTAGACTGCGCAAAATTCATCGAAACTATTACCAACCACAATGTCAAACTTTGATCGTTACGACTGGATGTTTACTTCGCCACCTATAAATACTGACCGTGTTGAAGAACGTAAGGACACCACAAACAAAACTAATCGTTCTTGTCGTCATGTCGTTGGCAGAACAAAAGCAAACGCATTGAAAAGGAATACAAAGAAGGTTAGTCTTATATTTTGTAGTTTATTAATATATGTGGATTTTTTAATTAAAAAGTATTTATGCACAGTAGACTTCAAAACTGAACGCCGAAAAGTCTGTAGTTACTTCACCGAAAAAGAAAGAAACGAAGCGTTCGGTCTTGATTAAAAAGAGGACTGTTAACGAATCCGATGAGCAACATGGTCATGAGACAAGTTTGACTAAAAAACCTCGTATTATTCCTGAAATTCCACCAACAGAAAAGGTACAATTTTTCTCTTCGCGAGATTTTGTTGTAGACGCAGCCAAGATAATTGAATCAGCTGATGTAATAAATGAATTTAATAATAAATACAAAGATAAAAAATCGTCCCGTTGTTATAAAGATTGTAAGCATCAGGCAATTTTCATGTGAATTAAATATTTCTATCATTTTTTATTAACAATATTTTTTTTATTTCGTATTTTAGATTGTCGTCATAAAGCTCAAACTCGTAATGATATAGATCATAAAACTTTCTTTAAATATAATGGTATCCTTGAAGTATCTTTGGAATATCCCGGATCCGATTTCAGAGAAAGGTTTACTAATTTTTTTTAAAATTATTTTTATTTTTAATTTTTAATTTTAATTCTTGTCTTTGGTAATAATCGTATAAACTAAGTATTATAACTTATTAATTAGATATTTGTTGGCATATCTTTATAATGGCGACGGATATTTTCCTGTAGACGATTTAATGGATACAGTAAATACAATTATTGAAATCATGTTTAAAACAGAAATTGCGGAAAAATTTCAAGATTCACAGATTCAACTTGATGAAGAGACATCTTTGAAAAAGGGTAATATAGATAGAAGACTTACTCGAGCAAAAAATCGAGGGAATTGGGTTGATTTCGTAAATGCTATCAAAATATTTAATCAATATCTTCAAGAAGCGAAAAAGGCTGGTAATTTCCTTGCAGTCGATATTACCACATCAGATCCCAATAATGAGAAATTTCGAAAATTGATTCATCATATCATTCAGCAAGTTTATGATCGTGTGGCATCTCCAGAAATTTCACGAATAATTAAGAGAGGTAAATTTTTTAATTTAATTTATTTATTTTTATTTTTATTTTATTTACTTATTATTATTTTTTTTTAGGTCAAGATAAAAGTCAAGATTATGGCGAGTTATTGCCTCCATTCATTGATGATATCATTCAAAAAACACAATTGAATCGTAATTCAATTTTCATGGATTTCGGATCAGGGGTTGGAAACGTTTGTCTTCAAATTGCAGCACAAGTTGGATGTAATGTATACGGAATAGAAGTACTTCCAGAAAGATATAATAGTTCTGTGAATTTTACCAAAGAATTTTTAAGAAGAACTAGGTTAGATTTTTGTTAGATTATTTATTTATTTATTTATTTATTTAATTTAATTTAATTAATTTAATTTAAGTTTTGTTTAAGTTATTTATACATGAAATTGTTTTAATAGATTATACAGTGTAACGTCTGGTCCGATTGAAATTTATAATATGGATTTACGCAGAATTGGTGAATTACGAAATATATTGGACATTCTGGGAAAGGCAGATATAGTTTTATGCAATAATTTAGCTTTTGATGCGTCTCTCAATAACTTCATAAAAGATTTATTTCTATCTACAAAATCCAACGCTCAAGTAATTACGCTTGTACCGTTACATGATATAGTCAGGCATGATGATAATATTTGGAAAAAAGTTGTTGAACATAAATACAATAATAATTGGGTTTCCTGGACTAGTACTGGTGGTTCTTATTATCGTAAGTTTAATTAAATTTATTCATTATTCATGGTTTGTTTTAATTTTATTAATTAATAATATTATTTTAGAACATATTCGTAAGGATGATAGGGAAAGTTGATGTCAAAAAAAAAAAAAAAATTCTATCAAACAAATTGTTTTGATTTAAAATTTTTTGATTTTTTTTTTCCTTCACGATCACTAGAATTCTCATTATAAACGACGAGATAACAAATCAATTTTGGGCATTTTTTAAATTTTTCGATACATATTGGATTTTATTACAACAATCCATTACATTATATAGATTTCTTTAAAATTGAGCATTATAATTTATAGTGTATTTTGACACTTATTTATTGATCTAATTATATCAATATTTATGTATTTCAAGTTATATCACTTGAAAAAAAGAAATATTATAAATTTAAAGAAGAACGAAGATTGTTCGATGATTATTTTTTGATTTCTTTTGGAAAATTGAATGCCATCAAAGATAAAATAAACANCTGGTGGTTCTTATTATCGTAAGTTTAATTAAATTTATTCATTATTCATGGTTTGTTTTAATTTTATTAATTAATAATATTATTTTAGAACATATTCGTAAGGATGATAGGGAAAGTTGATGTCAAAAAAAAAAAAAAAATTCTATCAAACAAATTGTTTTGATTTAAAATTTTTTGATTTTTTTTTTCCTTCACGATCACTAGAATTCTCATTATAAACGACGAGATAACAAATCAATTTTGGGCATTTTTTAAATTTTTCGATACATATTGGATTTTATTACAACAATCCATTACATTATATAGATTTCTTTAAAATTGAGCATTATAATTTATAGTGTATTTTGACACTTATTTATTGATCTAATTATATCAATATTTATGTATTTCAAGTTATATCACTTGAAAAAAAGAAATATTATAAATTTAAAGAAGAACGAAGATTGTTCGATGATTATTTTTTGATTTCTTTTGGAAAATTGAATGCCATCAAAGATAAAATAAACAAAATAAACAAGCATATTCTTGCCTTTGTTTACATTTACATGATTTCTTCACGTCCAAAGTGTATATAATGGATATAATGGTACAATCTGGATAGGAAATTTGAATATAACTACTAAGTGGAAATCATTAAAATCATTACCAAATTATTCTTTGATTTAATCACCACTTTATCCACCGCGTTTTTCTCTTTCGATTTGGATTTAGAAAGAATCATTTACTCATTATTGATTACAAAGGGAATTAACATTTCCACAGAACCAATGATTCTGCTAATAACATTGTTAACCCGTCAAAGGAGACATCAATATGTGCAATGTTCTCCTTAGTCATAATTTTATCAAATTCAGATACAGTAACAATAAACAAAAAACCAATTCTTTAATAGGAAATTATTTCCTATATTGCAGGAGAGTTTTGTATGATTAACTTTGTTACAAAAATTGCATTGTAGAAAGGCGCACAAATGAACCCTTTAAATTTTAAATTAATGATCACGAATATTATTGGTCGAATTTAAATGACAGTTTCATTCTGTCTTTACAAAGATTTATTATTTGACTAATTGTGTACAGTACAATACCATTAAAACAACAATATTTTATTGTTAAAAATATCTTCATTTAAAAAATAATATATTTATTTATTTGACAATTCAAGTTAATTTTTTTAAAATTTTGATCAAATGGCTGCGTCAATTTTAATAAAACAAGGAAGAAATTCACATGTTCACATATGGGACATATTCTGCGCATCGTATTTTCTAGAATTGTTTATTACACTTTCGAGAACAATTGAAAAAAGCAAACTGACGAATCATTATTTCTATTTTTGGGGATAGAATTCTGAGAAACAACTGTCCGAATTTGCTTTGGTAACACATTTATTATTTATATATAACTATTTTAAAAGAATATGAGTGAAGATCTTTTCACAAATTCTATAAATAAAGCATAAAAACTCCCATAACTTAAATAACTCCCATTAACTTAAATTACTTATAAAACTTAAATAACTTATATAATCTTATAACCTTATCCAAATCCAATTTATAGAATTTATAATCATGGATGTGAGCACTTATTGTCCTGAATGTAATCAGTACTTGGATTTTAACTATTGGTGCCAACCATGTCAAACGCAGCAATTCCAAGAAAACTTTGATAATTGGTCAAGTGGTTTCAAAGAAATTGATGATTTTATACGATCAACTCAAATAAATGCAAATGATTGTACTGAATATTTAGAATGGTTACCATTTGATTCTTTTATTGGAATTAATAAATATGATTCATCGGAGGTCGGTACTGTTTACACTGCAAATTGGAAGAAAGGTCCAACTGATACTTGGGATGGGGTTGAAAAAAAATATGTGGCAAAGAGAGAATTGGTCAAGGTTGCTTTGATTTCTGTGGGTAAAACTCCTGCTGCATTTTTAAAAGAGGTAAATTATTATTATATTTAAAGTTTTTTTATCTTTTATTTTTTTCTTTTAGATTTCATATTTATTTATTTATTTATTTATTTTTATTTTTATTTTTATTTTATTTTTCTCTTGAATTTTTCCTTCTCTTCTTGTTCTCTTAATGAATAGTTAAAATTACACCACAACTCTCGTAAAAAGCATGGACTTATTGTTAGATTGTTTGGAGCAACAAAAGAAACTGTTACCGGACAATTAATGATGATAGCTGAAACTTGCGAATGGGATTTAAGACATTATGTTTCCCATCATTATGCTAAATTAAGTTGGTCTCATAAAATTGGAATTCTTTACACTATTGCTAATGCTCTTGAATCTATGCACAAAAATGAACAAACACATCGAGATTTAAGTTCAAAGAATAATCAAACATTTAAATCACATCTTGAAATCCCTATTAATCAATTAAGTCTTGGAGACAGTAAAGATACAATTCCAATTATTGGTTATTATAAAAATGATCTTTTGCCTTACTTTGCTCCAGAAATCTTGAGAGGTGAACCTCATACTAAAAAATGCGACATTTATAGCTTCGGGATTTTGATGTGGGAATTATCAACCAACAAACTTCCGTTTCATGATTCTCGTAACTCCAAACTAATTGATTCCATTCGTTATCGTAATTTACGTCCTCTCGTTGAAGTAGATACACCTGACTGTTACGTTAAATTAATGAAGAACTGTTGGTCACCGAATCAAGATAAACGTCCTTCGGCATCAGAATTAGTAAAAACATTAGAAAAATGGCATTTATATAAAAAAGAGTCTAATCAATTTAATGTGGCTGAAAAAATTAGAATTAAAGACATGGAAACGAAAGGATTAAACACAAAAGGAAAATTGATTGCACCTCCCAAAACTCATCCACAAGCGATTTATGTTAGTAGAAAATTGAAATTTCCAATACTTCCACCAGATAGTATGACATCAAGACGAGTTAATAATCAAAGCTATTTCGATAAAAATAATCATAGAAAAACTGAAGAGGTCTTTTGAGACAATATGTTTATCATAACTTATTTTGAATTGAATTTTACTATTCAAATCTATTGTAAAAATATTTTTAAAAATAAAGATGGTGCACAAAATTACTATTTTTTATTGGTCGTTTTATGATGCATCGAACAAAAAAAAAAATAATAAACATCTGATATTGATTTTAATTTTTAAATTTTTTTAACTTTAATTGATAATAATTTTTCTTCAGAAAATGCTGAAAAGGTATATATTAGTATTAATAAGATAAATATTCCATATTCCAAATCAAAAAAAGATAAAATGATGAAAATTACATTTAATTTAATTAAAGGCTGTTTCAAACTGAACGTTTAAAATCTGTCGATAAATGCCTCTCTGATTTTTTATTATTATCGTTATAGAGGGAATTAGAACGGAATATTCATTTATACCAAATAATTAATTAATTAAATTTTGGTTTATGAATTCAATTGTTAGAATTTAATATTTCTAAAGACCAATTCCTTAAATCTTTAAAGGTAATTATTATACACTCAATCTTCTAAAAAACAGAACAATCAACAATCCTAAAATTTTATCAGAAATACTAAAATACTTTTATTTCTACTATATTCTAAAGTCTCATTGGACCAACAATAAATGAAGGACATTTCTTTAAGTGGGATGGTTGAAAAGAATAGCAACTTATAAAGTCAACGATTGTAATTATTAGATTTTTGATAAATTTTCTTTCTGTGAATTGAATGTAAATTGAATATGTATAATAAATATCGTTGTGTTCAAAGAAACACTTCATGCTAAACATACGAATAAACCACAAAGTCGTAAAGTTTATCTTGTATATTTGTAAACAAATAAATTTCAATCATCAAATTTCTTGGCGATTCGAAACATAATCTTGCTGAGTTATTGTCTTTTTTTTTAAGGTGATGTGTATTGTATTGAATATTTTTTAATCGTCTCTGATACATTAAATTTATTCAATTTCATAAATGGTTTCAAATGATATTTGATATATCAAATTTTTAAATTTTCATATATGATTTCGATTGCAATTCCAGAAAACTAATTAAAATATAAAAGAATGATATTTTTAGGAAAAGGTATTTAACACAACTTCTAAATTCCCAGTCAATCACTACCTATTCTACTTTAATTTCAAATTCTCCAGCACCAACTCAACAAATTCTAAAAACCTACTCATTTGCCTACGCCTCATCTTTTCAATGACATTATACTATAATGATTTCAGATCCAAATCAAATTAAAATTATATTAGTTACAACGATCAATCACACAGGTTTAAAATCTGCTAAACCTACTGATATCGTTGATTCTAGTCAAAGTAAAAATAGAGTTGATAGCATAAGAAAAGTTGAAATTTGTTTAATTGGTTTAGGTATTCTATGAAGTATCTTGGTGGGAAGTTTAGGATTTTCGTTTGCACTTTGAATATCTTAAATGTATTATAGTTTTTATTTATTATTTATAAGTATATCATGTATTGTAGGTTTCAATGATTTTTTAATTATTGAATTTGTTGGGGAGACGATAATTTTGTTTCTTTGGTCTTCAGGTTTTATGAAAACCTTTCGATCACGTGATAAACTATCTACTGTTGCGAAATTAGTAAAATTAGTATTGTCCACTCACTTCACATTCTTTTTTTAATTAAGCAAAACGGAGCCTTGCTCCAATGAACTTTATTAATAAAGACGTTAGAAAAAAAACAATACATACAAATAACATTGATTATTTATATCGGTAAGGGAATCCCTGCGTCGCAACCCACAACTGCCCAAATTTTAATTTGGGAATTAAGTTCATTTTCATGAGAAATTCTCATTGACATAGATAATTATTAAATTTGACACGACAGTAATGGATAAAATTTAAAGTAAAAAGAATTACCATAAGAATTCATATTTATCTTTTTTTCCATCCAAAATTAAAAAAGTTGAAGATTTACATGTAGATCATAATTCGTATATTAGATTAGGAGGAAAATAATAAAAGAAAAATAGTTAAATAAATTATGAAAAAAATTGGGTTTACCGTTTATTTATAAAAAGACTGCCCTGGTAATTTCTTTGACGCGTGGAGTATGGATGAAAAACCGAAATTTGTGACAAGTCAAAAAGATGACGCATGGTTGGTCTACCGTGTGGACAATTCTAAATAAAGAACATAAATCAAGAATTCAAATATAAATCAAAGAAATATATTTGAGTATTATCTCACTTACCCAAGGATGATTTATTTCTCCCATATGTTTTACTATCTGTAAATAAATAAATATCTATTAATAATATTTAATAATTGAATAGTTGACTAACATTCAACTTATAATCTTATTAACCTTTTCCATTTTTTGTTGATCTAATGCATCACCTATCATCACGGATTTGCGACAAGCCCGGGATGCAAACATATTTCGAATATGTGAACATCGAACCATCTCCCCTGGTCGATCCGTCAGTAAAAAAATTAATTCTTCCAAATCTAAAATAATTATAATAAACAATTATTAGTTAATTATATAAATTGTAAATAATTGTAAATGATCATAAAATTATTATAAAATTACCTTTGACTCCAAAGATTGTATTTTTACTAACGGGTTGAGATAATAATTTTAATTTATTTGTGGATTTTGCATCATGATCAATTTCTAATTCGAATCCATTAGCTTGCAAAATTTTTATGTTTTCAATGGCGACCATTTCTTCGGCTGCAGTAAGTTCAAGTCTACGTGGACTAATTTATAATGATTATTACAATAATATGAATTTAATAAATAAATAAAAAATTATTTAAATAAATAAATATCTATTTAAACCTTATCAGTCGTTGAGATTCGATCTTGGTATAAAGTTGAAGATTCTCAAAATTATATTTCTCATCCGCTGCATGTTGATCTATTAGGAATAAATCCCCATTGCTTTTATTACTTTTATCATTATTAAGTTTAACAATAATAAATCCTAAATTAAATTGACCAATGATTTCCATATTTCCAAAATCTTTCTTTGTTATAACTTTGTTTAATTCAACTTCTGCAACTTTATTGTCCATCATGTTAATTCCAGCTAAGTCGTGCAAATGTGCTTTATTATTGATATTATCATTATCATTCTTATTTTCCATATAAGTTTTTAATTTGTTCTCAGATTTATTTGCATCATATCTTGTGATGTCAAAGGGTAGCTCTATTTGTGTCTCATTTATGTTAAATGTCTTTAACTTTTTTAATTCGTTTTCATTTTGTTCATTGGGTCTGTCTAAAGAACAAATATCATCTTTTGGTGGTGAAAGTAAATCTTTGTCAGTGATTAAAGAATAATCATCACTATAGTTATTATAATGCTTGGACAAAATTTCATTATAAGGATGTTCATTCACATCAATTAAATTTTCGTTCTTATGTTTCTCATGATTTTCGTGTACTGTATCAGATATTTTCTCGATCTCATCTAATAAACTAATACTTTCAGCAAATTTATCAGTATTTTCACGAGAAAGCTTACGTTTCAAAGGAATTGAAGATGGCAATCTAGCTGAGTCGAATGTTTTCGATTTTCCCGAAGATCCGGGTTTTGCACAATCTGATATAAAATTTCCTTCGGATAACGTACAATATACAGGTCCAGTATTTTCATTAATTTTTGACGTTTTATAATTTTTTATATTCTCCGTATACTCTGCCGCGTCATCTCTAATTTTTTTGTTTTCACCTCGATTTTGTTGACCTTTCTCAATATGGTTTGTATTCACGTGGCATAAAGAATTTTCTGCATTTTCTGAATTTTCCGAAATTTCTTCGGTAGATAATTTTATGACCTCGGTATTATGACTTTCAAAGGTGGATCGAAATGGTTCTAAAACGCAATTCATCTCGACCTTATTGAAAATAAGTAAGGATATAAAAACGAATAGAAATTATGAAAAGTTAAGAAATTAATGAATTGTGATTACCTTCAATGCTTCAATAATTTTATTTTCATTATGAATAAAGATTGTCCTTTTATCGGGACTAACATTGACATCATAAGAAACTATATATAATCAATAAATTAAATAAATTAAGTATTCTAATAAATATATTTTAAATAAAATTAAATTATTGACCAACATTTTGCTAGTTGAAAATCGGCGATAAGAAATGGATATTGATTCGTGTTAAAACTCTTATATATTTCGTTCATGACTTTTGCGATCTAATTGAGTAAGAGAAAGAATAAATATAATTCTTAAAATTTATGTCAAAATAGATGTAAAATAGATGTAAAATAGATGTAAAATATAATTCAAATATAATAATAATAAATATATATATAATAACTTTTGGTAAATTACAAGGTCGACCATTAATAAAATAATATTGTCTATCTGCACTTCCACGACCATAACTTTTCAGAGGTTTCGATATGTAACCAATAACGTGGATGGAACATTCATCACTGAAATTATATAAATTATTAATTATTTTAAAATCTTAAGATTAAAAGTTAAAGATTTAAAATATTATTTTTTCTTTAACTACCTAAGAAATTGATGTTCTAAATCTTCAGATATCATTTGTTTTTTAGGATTTATTTTAAGAATAAAATCCAATGGTATAGTTTGAGACATGCTTTTCGCGCCAAATAAATTTGAAATATTTTCTCGTATTGTATTATTACAATTGGTACTAAATGCTGTCGTTTTTGCGCTATGAAAAAGAATTAATTATTTAATTATTAATAATTAAAGATATACAATAATTTATAAAAAAATTTCATATTTATAAATTTTACCCATTATTTAATTGATTTGTACAGATTATTTTAACATTTTTACATATTACAGCGTAGGCTTGTAACAAAGTTAAAGTTTTTCCAAATTCGCGTTTTACATTCTTTTTAAAATCTCGATATCGAACTGGAACTGATTCAAATAGATTTTGTAATATTATTGTCGTGCCTCGCTTAATTTTAAAAATTTTAAAGAAATATGAATAAACCATATTAAATAATATAATAATATTGAGATGATAATAATAATAATAATAATAATAATAATAATAAT
>PQFF01000128.1:94016-117712 GCA_003547095.1 Diversispora epigaea
ATAATAATAATAATAATAATAATAATAATAATGATAATAACAGATAATAACATTACCTCGCGTGCGACCGAAGTTGTTTTAATAAGTTGACCATTAAAATTATATTCTAACTTATTTCCAGTTGGAACTTCTTCTTTAGTGCTTGTTATGACTGTAACTTTAGATAAGGCACAAAGAGAACTGAGGGCTTCCCCTCTGAATCCAAAAGAATCGATTTTAATCAAATCCTCAAAATTAGTAAGCTTGGAGGTATAGTGTTTAAGTGCTACAAGTAAATTTTGAAATAATATATTGATATTGATATACGTTTTTTCAACGAAAGTTCAAAAGATAAAGACCAACCAAGTTGTTCATAATTAGATTTATTTATTCCTGTGCCGTCATCAATTACTTCAATAGAATGTAAACCGTATTCTTTAAACTTTATTTCTATTTAAGTAGCAAATAATATTAGCCAAGTCAAGTAAATCAATTTAAAACCAACGAAACCGAAAATAAAAGTGTTTCGTACCGATTGACTTGGCTTGCGCGTCAAGACTGTTTTCCACAAGTTCTTTTACAGCAGTTGCCAAGTCCAAAATAACTTGACCGGAACATATTTTATGTACCGAAGACGCGTCTATAGGTTTTACTATCGACATTGGCACGAAAAAATTGAGGCAAATCAGAAAAAAAAATATTTATGGTAATGATATCAGTCATTTGACTACTTTGAAATTTACTTAAATGTACCAAAGATGATTTATAAATTATTATTATTTTTATTATTTATCTCAAGAAAACATTTTCGCTTGATAATTTATTAACAAAATTTTAATTCTCATAAAATTATTTAATTTTTACTTTGAATGTGAATAATGATTGTTCAATTATTATTACTCTCGTCATAAAACATCAAATTATGCTTCAATCGCCTTTATTTCATTATTGGATTCTTCTATTTTAATAATATCAATTGATTTATCTACTTTTCCTCCTATATATTAAATAGATTTTATATATTTAATAAATTTAATAAATTTAATGTTTATTCCATTTCTTAACGCATTAAAAAAATGTGTATTTTATATACCATGAAATTCAATTTGTTTCTTTAAATGTAATAATTGGTCTTGATTATATTCGATTGCTGCCTTTTGACATTGTTTTATTGTTCCTTTGATAATAATAATGATAATATCATTATTATTATTAATATTATTATTGTAATATTAATATATATTATTTTTTATTATATTATTGTCTTCATTTTATTATTTTATTATTTTTTATTATTATTATAATATAAATTACCTCCTAAATGTAATACACGAAAAAGACAAAACCTAGATTGTACTTGTGTGATAAAAGTTAATGCACTCCAAACTAAATTATAATGCTCTCGAGATACTCTTATTATGCCGATATTTGTATATGGCGAAAAATATTTAACTGACATTTAATGCATTTAATGATATTAAATATGAATAATAATAATGATATAAATATGTTGGATTTTATTGAATATTTTATAAAGTAATTTTACCACTAAGCGAGGCTGCAATACAACCAGAACCATAATCCCCAAAATTTTGTTGAACTGAATCTTTTATAGCTGAATTAATATCACGAGATGTTAATTCTTCATATTTTTTATTTTGTATGGTGTCTTCATATATTATTTCAAATAAAAGCCATCGGTTCTTTAAACGAACCATGTTGTCAATGTTGTTTAATGATGTCAATGCACTGCTAAACTAAATATTTTGTTCTCATGTTGCACCAAATCTACCAAATCTACCAAAATTTCCCAAATTTACCAAATTTAAATCAAATCTCATCTTCTTCATCTGGATAATTTTGCTCATCTGGATAATTTACTCATCTGGATAATTTACTCATCTGGATATTGATACCTATCTCATCGCAAAAGATTAAATCAATCCGATTAGATCAAACGACAATTCAACAAATTATATATATAGTTTTCAACTATTCAGTTCTTCCAAAATCAAAAAAAAAATCATTTCTCTTTCCTATCCTTAGAATTAATTTAAAAAAAAAAAATGACTTCTGCTAAATTATGGGGTGGTCGGTTCACTGGTGCAACTGATCCTTTGATGGATGCATTTAATGCTTCTATCCATTTTGATAAGCGCTTATTTGAAGCTGATGTTCTTGGTTCACAAGCGTATGCTAAAGCGTTGGCTAGAATAGGCATAATTACTTCCCAAGAACAAGATTTACTTGTCAATGGTCTCGAAACAGTTCTTAACGAATGGCAAACTAATATTTTTGTGATACAACCGGGTGATGAAGATATTCACACCGCAAACGAACGACGTTTAGGTGAGTTGGTCGGAAATGTTGCCGGTAAATTACACACTGGACGCAGCAGAAATGATCAGGTTGCAACTGATTTTAGAATTTGGGCAAGAGATGAATCAAAAAAATTGTTGATATACGTAAAACAATTGATCAGTGCTACTGTCGAAAGAGCTGAAAAGGAGATTGATGTAATAATGCCAGGATATACCCATTTACAGAGAGCTCAACCTATTCGGTGGAGTCATTGGCTCTTATGTTATGCATGGAGTTGGCAAGCAGATGCTCAACGTCTTGAAGAAATTATTGATCGAATGAATGTTCTTCCTTTGGGAAGCGGTGCATTAGCTGGTAACCCCTTCAATATTGATAGAGAACTCCTGGCTAAAGAATTGGGATTCAAAAATGTAATACAAAATAGTTTATACGGTGTCAGTGATCGTGATTTCGTTGCAGAATTATTATTTTGGGCTTCCTTAACAATGATTCATATCAGTCGATTTTCGGAGGATTTGATAATCTATAGTTCAGGAGAATTTGGTTTTGTCACTCTCTCAGATGCGTACAGGTATTTTTTATTTATTTATTTTTTATTACAATTTTTTTTTTATTTTCATTTTAAGAATTATTTTAATTTTTCATTTCATTTTCATTTTCATCATTGTAGCACTGGAAGTAGTCTTATGCCACAGAAAAAAAATCCAGATAGTTGTGAATTGTTACGTGGAAAATCTGGACGTGTTTTTGGCCAGGTAATATATTTTCGCAAAAAAAAAAAAAAATCAACATTAGCAAAATTTTATTTTTAACTAATTTCTTTTCGTTATAAAAAAAGATGTCAGGATTTTTTATGACTTACAAAGGTATTCCTAGCACTTATAACAAGGACCTTCAAGAAGATAAAGAGCCACTTTTTGATGCTGTAGATACCTTGGCTGGTTCGTTACAAATCACCACTGGAGTTTTATCAACTCTGACTGTAAGCAATTATTATATTACTATATTGTAGTGATCTCTCAACGAATATCATTAAAAAAGGATATATATTTTTTTCAAACTAGATTCATCCTGAAAATATGAAGAAAAGTTTAAGTATCGATNTTGTCACTCTCTCAGATGCGTACAGGTATTTTTTATTTATTTATTTTTTATTACAATTTTTTTTTTATTTTCATTTTAAGAATTATTTTAATTTTTCATTTCATTTTCATTTTCATCATTGTAGCACTGGAAGTAGTCTTATGCCACAGAAAAAAAATCCAGATAGTTGTGAATTGTTACGTGGAAAATCTGGACGTGTTTTTGGCCAGGTAATATATTTTCGCAAAAAAAAAAAAAAATCAACATTAGCAAAATTTTATTTTTAACTAATTTCTTTTCGTTATAAAAAAAGATGTCAGGATTTTTTATGACTTACAAAGGTATTCCTAGCACTTATAACAAGGACCTTCAAGAAGATAAAGAGCCACTTTTTGATGCTGTAGATACCTTGGCTGGTTCGTTACAAATCACCACTGGAGTTTTATCAACTCTGACTGTAAGCAATTATTATATTACTATATTGTAGTGATCTCTCAACGAATATCATTAAAAAAGGATATATATTTTTTTCAAACTAGATTCATCCTGAAAATATGAAGAAAAGTTTAAGTATCGATATGTTGGCCACAGATGTTGCTGAATACTTAGTACGAAAAGGAGTAAGTTGCATTCCTATATTTATTATTTATTAATATTTAAAAAGAAATCCATGATCATTAAATCATTAATTGTTATTCTTTTTTTTTTCATTAGGTTCCATTCCGTGAAACTCATCATATTGCAGGTGCAGCAGTTCGCACAGCAGAAGAACATGGATGTACTATGGATAAGCTAGAGTTATCTGATTTCCAACAACTTCACCCAGCTTTTAGTCAAGATATCACAGAAATATGGAATTTCGAAAAAAGTATTGAGAATAGATCTAGTTTGGGTGGAACAAGTAGAGCTACAGTTTTAGAACAAATTCATAAATTGAAAGAGTGGTTGAATATAAATTAAAGAAAATATTATAATTTCTTATTTATTTTATTTTTATCTAGAATTACTGTGTTAACGTAACGCGTGTTAAAGATTTTATACACTTTATTTAATTTTATATACTTTAATTTATTTTTATGTACTTTATTAAAAAAAGAGAATTAAAATTTTACATAAAACTCATAGTGTAGTTTGTTTTTGACATATCAAACTTTATTGTAATTTTCATCAAGAAAGATCATGAATAAAAAAGTTCATATAAAAACACTTGATTTTTTTTTATTATAATTATTTTTTTTATTCAAATTTATTAACTTAAAATTTTGATATTTAAAAAAATAATAAACGTAAAAAGTAATTAAATGATGACCCAAAAGAGTTTAAATTAATTAAAATGAATTTTCTATTTGAAAATAATTATGTCTAAAAAAGGGATAGGAATCATTCTAATAAAAGTTATTCAAAATAAAAATTCTAACTTTTAAAGGACATTTTATAGGAAATAGAATACAATATATCTCCGGGAGGATAGTTCATAAAAGATAATATAATGAACGCTTATTTTAATTAGAATAAGAAATATAATAAAAATTATATTATTATGTAAAACATGAAAAAATATCATTTGAGAAATGTTTTTTCCAAACTTTGAAAAAACAAGGCAAATAAATTTTTATTTATCTTTAATAATTAATAATAAGAAAAATTCTATTTAATTTAATCCTATCTTTTATGATAAAGTTATTTCTCTTGTATCTTCAAGTATGTTATATAACCCAACCCATATCCTGAGAAATTAAATGTAATATAGTAATATATAGATTTGGTTGGGAAGTACTTCAGTGATAATATTCATTCCTCGAGGTCCGGTAGTTAGAGTTTAACTATTTTTATTATTATTTTTTTTCTTCGTTGTAAATCTTATTGTTAGAATTTTAGAAAACACAATAATGATTAATATTAAAAATTCCAACAAAGATTGATTGTTAATATTATAATAAATATAGGGGGGAAAAAATACACATGTTACATATTAATAATAACTACCCAACTAATTTTTTAAATATCTATATATTCTAATCAATTATGAATAATCTGTAAAATTATGTCATATAGAAGAATGTATAAATAACATGACTATAAATTTACGCAATTTTAAAAATATTCAGCTTATTTTACAAATACATAAAAATTGTTAATGAATAAAATTATAATCAACCCACGCAAAGTAGTGAAACGAGTTGACTTTAAATTTTATTTCAACTAAACGGCAAGAGATCCAAGACGCTTGATATGTATTAAATTCAACCTATTATATTACCAAATAATTTACACATATTTACATATATATATATAAGGTTAAAAAGAATATACATTAAGAGATTAACTACGTAAGAATATAAAACGAATCGTACCAAGATGGAACATAATTTTCTGGTGGATGTACTTCACGTGGAAGAGGAACTTCAAATGGACCCGAATCTTCCAACGGAGTTGTGTCAAGCAATAACGAATCACTTTTATTATTTGAAGCAGAAACTCTGCTTGCGACTGCTTTCAGTATTTCGGGACTAATTGGATTCTGTATAAATTGTATAAAAAATTGTATATAAAAAATTGTATAAATTTTATAACTTTCTAATAATATTATATTTTTAAATTCTGAATATTACCTCATAATCTGCAACGAAATAATGACTTATAAGTTTTTGAATTTGTGTAGGAGTCAATAACCAACAAACATCGTAAATAATTTCAATATCTCCTAGAGTTGCCTGTTTATTGAAATTTAGAATTTCAAGTATTAAAAATATTTATGAAATAAATTCATGAATAATTTAACAATCATAAAAATATTTTTCCAAAATACCTTTTTGAGTTGTAAAAGTTTTGTAGCTTGCATTAAATGTTCTAGTTGAAGTGTGCCTTCAGGCATCTCATGGCTCTTACACCACTCTTCAATTCTTGTCATGTTATATTGAATTTGCATTGCTGTATATGTTTCAAGGTATTCCCAAAATTAATCTCTGTCTCTTTTTTTTCTTTTAATAATAAATAAATAAAAAATAAATAAAAAACAAAATTTTCTCTATCATACCTCGCTTCCATGAACAGAAATTACGTCTAAAATAGATGTAATGATGTAATTAATAATCAAATAATATAAAAAAAAAATTTTATTGATCGCACTTTAGATTTTTTTGATATCAATACCTCATTAGTAATTCGTTGAAAGATGTAACACCGACAAGTTTTAACAATTCCGTAATTACTTGTTGCATTACTGACATTTCTACATAATAAGATTTCATGGCTTTCCAGACTTTGTTCAAGAAATTTAGAAGATCATCCATACTAAATGCTGGGGCTGTGGGGCCGGTTATAAATTTGGCAATAAATCGATTACTTTCATTAGTTATAAAACCTGGTAATGATTGACTTTCTATTACTGCTGGAATAACCATCTTGTACAATCGTTTCTTAAGTTCTTTCATCCAAGTATGATATATGTTGTATTCCAAACTTTCTAGATCATGTTTAACAATGGATACAAGTCTTTCATAATCGCGCCACTCAAAGTTTTTACCACTGGAATCTGCTGCAGGATTTACTCCACGAAGCATGTCTTTTTCCGCAGAATTGGAAAATGATAACAATTCATGTACATTGGAGAGCCAAAATGCTCCCGGAAGAACTGCATCATCACCTTCAAATTCCTGAATTTTTGAAATTTTTTTAAAATGTATTCAGTTTAAAATCTTAATTCAAATTTAAATAAATAGGCACTCTTTGATAAATTAACATACCATGACATGTTCTTGAATGGTTTTCATGACATTTGCAAACAATCTTTCAGATTCTTTTATAAATCCAAATTTCCACATTTGTTTTGCCAAAAGACAGATCAGGCGAGATGGGAATAATATTTCTTTTGCAGATGGAGGATTTTGTAGACTTGGAAGTGGTATCTTCAAATCTTTAATCAATCTATTGATAACTTCTTCGTCTAAAGCTTCATCATCCTCAAGTATTTTCATAATCTATTGAAAGAATAAATTAACATATTATTAATATTATTTGATAAGTTTAAAAAACATATAAATAAAATAATTTAATTTAATTACCTCCTCTTCAGGTTCATCTACTCCTGGTAAAATTCTTCCTCCGTGCGCTCGAATTCTAGGAATATTCATTTGAGCATATGAAGCTGAAGCTGGTCTTATTACACCAGGCTTAGATTTCGCCTCTGCCATGACTAAATCTATCGATGTTTTAGGTTTACGTTTAACAACTTCATTCGGTCCCCAAGATTCAACAGAACTGTGTCTTCGAGGTTTTCGTTTTTGGGCTGGTGGTTTAAGGGTAGCTTGACCAGCTGTTGTTAAGTATCCATTCTCTGGGCGATGTGTAGGTGGAGGTGCAGCATTACTGGCACCACTCATAGTCTTAGTCAATTGTTCTTTAAGGTTAATAATTTCTTGTTTCAACTGAAGAACATTAGCAGGATCTTCTGCCCCTTTCCACTTGGCTGCACTTGCACGAAGTCGAGAAATTTCATCATCTTTCTTACTAACTTCAGATATAAGATTTTGGATTTCAGTATCCTGCTTCTTGATACTTTCGAGAGAACTTCGGTAACGTGTTTCAAGTATTTCTTTCTCTTTAAACATGCTATTGAATTCATCAAGAGAAACAGTAGAAGTTTTGGTCTCATTTTTAATTCGTTTGCTTTCTGTCTCCAATATTCCGAATCTTTCGACCCAAGATTTGATTTGTCCTTCTAGCGTAGTAATTTTCACTTTTAATGCTTTATTTTCTTGAGTTTCCCGTTCAAAGTTTTGGGTGAGTTCGACAATCATTTTTTCAAGTTTAAATGATTTCTCTTGGAAGTGAGTAACGGATCGAGCTTCAATCTTTAATTTCTTGAGTTCCGCTCTTGCCAAACGACGACGGAGACATGATTGCATAAATACAATAAGTTTTAATGTCTTCTTATATTCACGACGAGCAAGCCTATATTTGCAGGACAGGAAACAGGAAAGTTTAAACATAATACTAAAAATACATTATCAGTGAACTTTATGAAATAATTAACATACCATCCACGATATACGGACTGGATTTTGATCGCAGCAGCATTCCTTCGAAGAATTTGGAATTTATTTCTTGCAACAACACTACGAGCAACTATAATCATAATTCATAATTAGATAATACTTAATGGAATCAGAATCATATAATAGAAGGTCACTCGGTATTTACCAATTTGTAATTTAGAAATGGATTTTTTAGCCCGTGTATATTTTTTCCGTTGAATATATCCTCTCCAATATTTTTGAATTGAAACAGCAGCCTTATTCTCGCGAAGATGTTTAAGTTTTCGTTTAGCTTGGCGACTTCTAATTAAGTTTTGAACTTTAACGGTAGATGTTTTGATAATTGCATAACGCTTTTGATACATATGCCTGAGCATGTTCTTTTGCATTAAAGTCACACAATCATTTAATCTGTCAAGACGGAGTTTTTCTAGGTAAGCAAGCTGAAAAAATAATCGGAATAGAATTAATATAATGTTATTAAAGTTATGTAAATTAAAAAAAAACTTACCATTCCAGCACGGAAAAAGATTTTTGTAATTCCAATTTGGTATTTATCAGGAAGTTTAATTGATGCATCCAAGATGATTGTACATAATTTTTTAGAATCTGGACTCCAGTGTGTTGAACGAACAAGCATATAATATCTGATTTGAAATTGAAATTTAGAGGAAGAGTTAATTAATTGAAAAAAAAAACAATAAAAAAAATTTAATAATAATAATAATGAATTGATTATTAAATGATAATTAAATTATACCTTTGAACAAATTCATCAAAAGTCCAACGGGACGGATATCCAGCACAACTAATTCTAATGGTTTCCAAAACACCACAGGCACGAAGTTGACCAAGAACCATTTGAGGTTCAAACACCCATGCGATTTTGACTTCATTTGGTTTTATACATCGAATGTAGTGAACATTTGTTGAATTAATGGTTTCCATGAGATTAATTAAAGATACCTTATATTACAGAAAAAAAATTGTTTGATTAGAATGCATTCATAAAGAAAATTTTCATCATATTTGCTCTAATTATAGAGATAATTAATTTAATTTTTTTTTTTTTACTTCAAATTGATTTTACACAATTTTCCACTAAGGTGTTCTTAATATCATTCGAAAGCTCTCATTTCAAGCTTCATAATGGTTTTCTTAAAAAAAATAAATAAATATGAAAAAGTTTTAAGTACTCACTTTGAAAATTGACCCTAAAGTAGGTTTCTTCACGGACATACTCGCACGTTTTGAATCGGACTGTGTAAATATAAATAAAAATAAATAAATTATTTATTAAAAAAAAATAAAATATACAAAAAAATCTACAAATTCAGTAAAATATTACCTTGGTAGTAGGTGATGCTGCGGGAGGAACTTTATTTAAAACTTCATCCAAAAATTCGAACTCTGTGTTCCTCAACAAAGTTAAATGCTCTTCAGGTACAGTGTCTTTGTTTTTTTCCAAGAAATTTTCTACCTCATAAGTAACATCATGTGCATAATGAGAAATGGTAAAGGCCACATTCGAAAATCTTGGTTTTTTGAAAAATTGCTTATACTCTGGTTTATTGAAATTATCATAAAGCTTATTGCACCAGGTTTCATCGGTACTACCGGGACGACGACTTTCCTATTAAAAAAAACAAATCTTTAATATTTTTGTTTAACAAATTTTATAAAACCATCAAAAAGATCTCAATAAAAATACCTCATCCAAAATAGAAAGAATTCCTAATTTGCCTTCAATTAAATCTATGCAGGGTTGATTATCACTAAAGTCAATGAAAGTCCAATTGATTTTTTCACGAACATATTCCTAATACATGAAATATGAAATTAAATTAAATTAATAAAATTAATAAAATTAATGGAAATGTAATCACAAAAAAAAAAAAATTAACAAGACAATATCACATACCTCTTGCTCCAATTTGAAGACATGTTGATTAAACTGTAAAAGTAAGTGGTCAAAATCAAGAAATTATGAAAATTTAAATAAATAATAAATTCTTATTTTTTTTATTAAACCTAATACATGAAATATGAAATTAAATTAAATTAATAAAATTAATAAAATTAATGGAAATGTAATCACAAAAAAAAAAAAATTAACAAGACAATATCACATACCTCTTGCTCCAATTTGAAGACATGTTGATTAAACTGTAAAAGTAATTGGTCAAAATCAAGAAGTTATGAAAATTTAAATAAATAATAAATATAAATGAATAAATAAATAAATATATATATAAAATTAATTTTAACATACCTGTTGTTGCAATTTTTCGTTTGCGTAATTAATACAAAATTGTTCAAAAGAATTCTTCTTGAAATGTTCAAAACCATAAATATCAAGAACACCAATGAAATTCTGTGTATTCCTCGTAATCTCTTCTCCCGACAAACTTTCATTTGTCACACTAACCAACCAATCAAATAAATTTGCATAAATGTATTTTGCGACCGAGTCTCTGACGACAGTAGCATTTGCTACATCTAAATTTGATTCAATTTTTTCTCTACCCACTACAATTCGTTTTTTAACTATCCATTGTCTAAAATTAGACAAATCTATTCCAAGCAATTTCGTTGCAGTTATTAAAGATGGGTCGGTTTCCGAAATTACCGACCCGCTCCTAGTTGACGTAACTATTATATTTCCAATGTGTAAAAGAGCGGCACAAATTCTGAAAATATGCCATTGAACCTGAATTTCAATTCCTATTGTAGATAAGGCTTTTCGTGTAAGTTCAAACTCTTGCGCATCATTGACACCAGGTATTGTTCCTACACCTCCTTGTCGTAGATAATAAAATTTTCGATAATCTTCATCAAGTTCAAGGGATTTCCTTTCTGAAGGAGGAGCACCAGCACATAGCTAATAAAAAGCGAATAAATATAGTGATATTACAATTTTTTTTTTTTTTTTAAAAAAAAAAGGTAAAATTTATTCAATAAATGATACCTGATAAAAAATATGGTAATTCCTTTCATTTTCAGGTTGATAAACCAATCTTGAACGTTCCAATAAATAAGTTCTAATTTTGGCACCAATAATGTTTTGTTCCTTATCAAATTGAATCTAAAAAAATAATAATAAAAAATAAAATACAAAGGAAGGTGAATTATTGTTAATTAAAATTCAAACAGTTATATTGATAATTCAAATTAACCTAAAATGTCTAATCTATACCTCAAGATATTTTCCAAATCTAGAACTATTATCATTTCTTGTTGTTTTCGCATTTCCGAAAGATTCCATTATAGGATTAGTAGCTGTAATGATAATAATTAATTTAGAAATCCAAATATAAAAGGAAATTCTTTTGTAAAGTAATTTATATGAATAATTACTTCATATTTCATAATTATTAATTTTGCAAGACATACCCATAATTTGTTCTTCTACTTCACTCATTCCAGAATTAGCATTTGCTTTTTTTGTATTTAGTGGTTTTTCTTTATCATCAACAGAAGCAAAGTATCGCATAATGAATTTTGCACTAGCAGTTTTTCCAGCCCCACTATTACACATAATATAAAAATGAATTGAAGATCATTATAATTATTATAAAAGAATTATTTTATTTTAATCAAATTACCTTTCTCCCGAAACAACAATAGTTTGATTATTTTTTTCTCTAAGCATACATCTATAGGCATCTTCCGCTATAGCGAATACATGGGGCTCTAATTCACCCCGACGTTTGCCGGAATAAGCATTTATGATGTCTTGAGAATATAAAGAAACGGGAGAAAATGGATTCGCGGCGATAAGGACTATGCCGGAATAGGTGTATATATTATGCTGTAAATACCGCGTTTTAATTGTATGGAGAACTGATGATAAATTAAGTTAGTATCGACACATTCAAAATGATTAAAAAGAATTTGATCTGTTCCGATCTGAATAAAAAAAAAAATATGACATAATAACAACCTGCTGGTTCATTAAGATAACTCAAACTTGTTAAATCGTCAGATGCTTCAAGTAGAGGAGGATTACGTAGAGGAGGTAATTCAGCATAATTTGATTTTTGAAGTTTATCAATAGTGGTTGCAATAACAATCTCCTAATAAAGTACAAAAAACACAAATATTTGAGAGGGTATAATAATAATAATAATAATAATAATAATGATAATAATTTTAAATACATTTTAAATAACAATGATTAAAAAATTTAGGTTGATTAATTTATTTTGCTTTATTTTTATGATTAAAAAAAAAAAATAAAAAAAATATCCAATTCGAATTATAATTATTACAATTTGAAATATAATAAAAAACAAAATAAAAATCAAAATAAAATAAAAATAAAATAAAAAATAAAAAAAAATATATAAAAAAAAAAATACAGTGAAAGATGTATAGTTCGTAAATCAAGTGTAATGCGCAGTGATGAGATTATGAAAACTACCTTCCCATTTTCGGATAAGAATGTTAATTTAACGTTGTCCCCAGTTTCTTCTTTTGAAACTAGGTGAGCACTTTTCCATCCCTCATGTTCATCAGGAAACCATACTGTCGTTCCCTTTCCATAAACATCTAAAGTGTTCGCCATAGTGCAATAGATTGCTCTACGTCACGAGAAAAAAATCAAGTCCTGGTTGAACGGACAGAAACAACTTTAACGTAAAATGTCTTGATATACAAGACGTGTCAAAAGAAGAACGTTCTTTGAACAACAGTAAAGTTATCCAATAAATTAAAAAAAAAAAAAAAGGGTAAAATATATTGTATTTTAGAGAAAGTAACGTAGTACTATAATGTACTGTAATAAAGTACATGTTTTATTAATGATGTCATCAATTAATTATATAAATTAAATAAATTAATTAAAATTAAAATTTCAAGCTTTATGAAATGTATGTTCAATATTTGTAGAGAAATTAAATAAAAGGGAATATTATTTAGGGTACATATTGGAATTGACATTTTGGAGTAATACTTTGAACACTGTTGATTACTATTTTTAGTGATACTTTGATATTTAAAGTAAGGAAAAATGATAAGAATTACAGGAATTACAAGAATAACAAGAATAAACAAGAATAAACAAGAATAACAAAATCGTGATTTTTGCTGCTATTTTTATCTCCAACATTAATTTGATAAGTAAATTCATAATAAAATTAATAAAATTATAAAATTTAGAAGAAAACCAAATTTCCATAATATTAATGAAAGTCTCTTTGTGCAATTCTTCCTGAATGATAAAATGCCATGATCATTGATGTAGCACAAAGGCTTTATTACAATAACGCCACCATCCCACAAATTAAATGAACAATATACAATATATATCATATTACAAAAATAAGAGAAATAAAAAATGCAAGGCAAAAAAAATACAATAATAATGTAAAAGCTTCATAGGATACCACTATCTCGGAGGGCATTCTGTAAGATTGTTTCCTTTACGGCGGCAAAAACAAGCCTAAATTAATCAAATTTGAATTTTAAATCAATTAAAAAAAAAAAAAAAAAATTCACTCATCAAAATTATCAAAAAATTATTACAACAAAAATTATATGAAAAAGAAATCCAATAAAAAAAAATAAAAACTAACCGTATCTTTATGAAATCGTATAGAAACAAGTAATAAAGTAAATAAATAAGTTTTTTACATGTTGCAAATGAGTAAAGTTTAGACAATAATAATAATAATAATAATAACAATAATAATAATAAAAATATTAAAATAAATAAATAAATAAATAAAATAAAATGTATATTTATAATATGATAAACTGTACATTTAAAGTACAACATGATGAAATACAATACATTACTTACATTTGATGTGTCGGTAGCTTGTGTGAGACTATTTATTGTATAACGGATGACGATAAATTTAATTCTCATTAATTATTTAAAGATTTTTCACTTTTTCACATAATTGCGGTAAATTAGTACTCACTGAGGATATATATTTAGTCGTGCTCGATTAGTTTGTGTGAACCTCCATAATATATATTTGGCAGCTTTGTTAATATCTGATCCGCCTGTAAATTAATTATATTTAAACATTAAGAAGAATGCATATTAATTATATTNAAAAAAAAAAAAAAAAAATTCACTCATCAAAATTATCAAAAAATTATTACAACAAAAATTATATGAAAAAGAAATCCAATAAAAAAAAATAAAAACTAACCGTATCTTTATGAAATCGTATAGAAACAAGTAATAAAGTAAATAAATAAGTTTTTTACATGTTGCAAATGAGTAAAGTTTAGACAATAATAATAATAATAATAATAACAATAATAATAATAAAAATATTAAAATAAATAAATAAATAAATAAAATAAAATGTATATTTATAATATGATAAACTGTACATTTAAAGTACAACATGATGAAATACAATACATTACTTACATTTGATGTGTCGGTAGCTTGTGTGAGACTATTTATTGTATAACGGATGACGATAAATTTAATTCTCATTAATTATTTAAAGATTTTTCACTTTTTCACATAATTGCGGTAAATTAGTACTCACTGAGGATATATATTTAGTCGTGCTCGATTAGTTTGTGTGAACCTCCATAATATATATTTGGCAGCTTTGTTAATATCTGATCCGCCTGTAAATTAATTATATTTAAACATTAAGAAGAATGCATATTAATTATATTTAAACATTAAGAAGAATGCATATTAATTATATTTAAACATTATATATATTAATTATATTAAACATTAAGAATCAATATTGATTATATTAAACATTAAATATTATAATATTATATCAATTATATTAGACATTAAAAAATATACATTAAATGTAAATATATAAATATTAAAATTATGAATTATTATGTACCAGAATAATCGGGAAAATATTGTTCGAGAGGTACTCGAGGTAACTTTGCTCGGAATAAATCAATTTTATTGAGGAATAAAATAATCGACGTTCGTAAAAACCATCGACTATTGATTACTGATTCAAATAATATAAGACTTTCTGCCATCCTATTCTATAAGCATATATAAATAATATAAAAATAATTTATCTGTTATTACTCATTGTAAAGGGTTGTGAAGAGTTGCAAAGAGTTGTAAAGAGTTGTAAAGTTTTACTTTTTAAAAAAAAAACTTCTACCAAAATACCTGGCCTGATTCTTCCAATAAAACTTGGTCATATTCACTGAGTGCCACACAGAAGATGATAGATGTAACAGCTTCAAAACAATGAATCCACTTTTTTCGTTCTGATCTTTGACCACCTACATCAAACATACTAACAGATATATGTGTATGTGTTGATATAATTTAATATCACCGAATGTGATTAAATTTCTTAATGTAATTCTATTGACGTTATAACGTACTGTATGCTTAGTTGTCCCATGTTAAATCTTGTTTCTGATATACCCGTGGTTTTGGTTCTCGCTCGAAGAACATCTGCTTCCTCGGGAATGTACCCGGGTGACCCAATTCGTTTTACCGCTGCAAAAAAACTGACGATACATAGTAGTAATTAATATCTAATAACTAATAACTAATAACCTAATTTCTAATTTCTTAATTAATCATAAAATATTTAAACTCACTAAGGTGCTGAATCCATTAAATAGAAATGATTTTGTTTTTCCATAAGCTCTGATATTATTGGATCACGCCACACAGAATCAATAGCTTCTACCATTTCTGGGCTTAATTGGAAGGATGGGTCGGATTCAACATAATAATCCAAAATTTTTTCGGACAAATTCTGTTAAAATTATTATTATTTTTTTTTCAGTAAAATTTATTTCCACTTTCCTTTCTATTTATTATTTGACTATTAAAATACATACTCTGTTCACCGACCTTCGAGGCTCCAGTCGTAATTTTTTCATAGCATAAATAATAGCTTGTGCGGAGTCAACAAGATTTTTATATACTGTTATTCGATATAGTGCCAACTCATCCTTAGTATAACCGTTTTGATGTATTATTTTCATCTGTTTGACTATTGTCGATTTTCCAGATTCTCCTGACCCTGCAAAATGATAATGTGCAATTAAATGCTATAGTTTATCCCCAAAAAACCTACGGAAAAAATTGAACAGGGTTGCAAAGACCCTTCCTTCAAGATTTACAAAAGTAAAGTTAAGAAACAAAATAAATACAATAAATAACTACCTAGCAGAAGAATTTTACATTCTTTCTTGAATCTTTTGCTGTCTTCTTCAATCTGTTTGTCAATTTGGTAACTCCGTAACCGCGATTCTTTTTCTTCAGCAGACAAACATAAGCCCATGATGCAAACTATGTGTTTTAATAAATGAGTGTATTTTTTTACTTTCGCTACAAGAAACCTTAAAAAACTTCCAATTATGAAATTTTTAAATTTAGCATTAAGGATTACATGGGAAAAGATCATTGAACAAACAACTTCTTAATTTGATTGAAGTATGTATAAAGTATTGATTTACCTAAATACACTAAATACAGGGGTTAAGAATTTGTGAAATTGACAATTTTGTTTTAGCTTTTTCCATTTTTTTTGAATTTCTTGCAAAGGAGAATTAAAAATTTATTTGTTTCATATTTTTTAATTTTTCTTTCAATTAATAACTTTTTCATTTCAAATTCAAAAAAGAATCAAATTGATTAGAAATTCGAAAATAATTTGTGTTAAATACTTTTAACTTGTATTAAAAAAAAAAAAAAAGAAGTAAACTAAGGTTTTATCTATAAATAAAATAGCATGGTCTTGCTTTCTTTTATATTCAGTATAGAAGAAATAGATTGTTTGAGGTCTTTTTTTTCCAAGAGTGCAAAACTATTGAAACCAGTTCTGAATGCTTTTTACGTATAACCATAAGTAATTCTTGGCCCATTTCCGAAACCTATTCCTAAATTCCTTAAGTATAAATGAGGCAATCCTTGGCCATCCATATTCAAGAAGCTATTTTAACCATTTCTGAATAACTCTATACGCGAAAAAAACTTAAGTAATTCTTAGCCATTCCAAGAATTAACTAGTATAATTTATTAAACACATGAATTGTATGAATTGTGTTACAGAAATTGCTATAAAGATGGCATTGAAATTGTTAAAATCCATAAAAATTATCGAGAACATACAAAAATCATGAATGTTATGCAATTAGCAAAAAAGTTCCCTCAATTTTCACAACAAGAAATTTTTGATCTTTCTGCGAAATTCAAGTATATTTCAATTTTACTCTGTAAATTCTCGCTCAATTTTTTTACATTTTGTGTAATTGTTGTTATATCACGAAAATTAGTAAAATAGATCTTGACGGTAATGGGGCCATTGAACAAAAGGAAGTTGTCAAGGCTTTGCAAAATATGGATGATAAAAATTCATACGACGAAATTCGCTCTGCATTGAAAGGAATTAGTTTGAGTTCCACGGGTAAAGTCGAGTTGGAAGAGTTTGTTGAGGTAATGTATTTTTTTTCCCCCATCAGAACAATTTTATGATACTTGTAAATTTACCTTTTCTTCATTTTAATAGCTCATAGCAAAACTTCGAGAAGGACGTCACAAACATGCTTTTGAAGTTAATAAACATAAGATTACTGTTCAAGGATCTAGTAGCAGCGTTTCTCATACCATCAATGAAGACGAAAGAACAGAATTTACCAGGCATATAAATCAGGCACTAGCCGACGATCCAAATGTTAAAGACAAAGTTCCAATCGATACAAATACCATGCAATTATTTGATGAATGCAAAGGTTAAATTACTTTTTTTTTTTTGAATTACAAATTATTTTTAATAATCATCTTAACTGGATTTTTTTTTTTAAATAATAATAATAATAATAATAATAATAATAATAATAATAATAATAATAATAATAATAATAATAATAATAATAATAATAATAATAATAATAATAATAGATGGTTTAATCCTTGGAAAATTTATCAATGATTCTGTACCTGACACAATTGACGAAAGAGTTCTCAATGGTCCTGTCCGAGGGAAACCAATTAATAAATTTCAGATGACTGAAAATAATAATCTCACTAGCCGACGATCCAAATGTTAAAGACAAAGTTCCAATCGATACAAATACCATGCAATTATTTGATGAATGCAAAGGTTAAATTACTTTTTTTTTTTGAATTACAAATTATTTTTAATAATCATCTTAACTGGATTTTTTTTTTTAAATAATAATAATAATAATAATAATAATAATAATAATAATAATAATAATAATAATAATAATAATAATAATAATAATAATAATAATAATAATAATAATAGATGGTTTAATCCTTGGAAAATTAATCAATGATTCTGTACCTGACACAATTGACGAAAGAGTTCTCAATGTTCCTGTCCGAGGAAAACCAATTAATAAATTTCAGATGACTGAAAATAATAATCTGGTCATTTTCTCTGCTAAAGGGATAGGTTGTAATGTAGTTAATATTGGATCAGCAGATTTGATTGAAGGTCGAGAACATTTAATTCTAGGTTTAATTTGGCAAATCATTAAAATTGGGTTATTAAACAAAATTGACATTAAACTGCATCCCGAGTTGTATCGTCTTCTTGAAGATGATGAAACACTTGATCAATTTTTGAAGTTACCACCGGATCAAATTTTATTGAGATGGTTTAATTATCATTTAAAGGCAGCCAATTGGAATCGCCGGTATTATTTCATTTTTAATTAATTGTTAACATTATTATTGTATTGAAATAATTATTCATTATTTTTTATTATTTTTGTTGTTATAGGGTCGAGAATTTTAGCAAAGATGTAAAGGATGGGGAGAATTACACCGTTCTTCTTAACCAGCTCTCCCCTGACCTCTGTTCACGCGATCCATTAAGAGAACACGATCTTTTAGAACGTGCTGAAAAGGTATTTGTTAATACAGTATCAATGTCAATCCGATGTTAACCTAATGTCAATCTAATTTATTCCAATTTTTGTATTTCCAAACAAGGTTCTTCAAAATGCTGAAAAATTAGGTTGTCGCAAATATTTAACTCCCAAAGCACTTGTCGCTGGGAATCCCAAATTAAATTTGGCTTTCGTTGCTCATTTATTTAATACACATCCTTGTCTTGACCCACTTGACGAAGAAGAAAAAGCAGAACTTGAAGAATTCGATGATTCGGATGACAGGGAAGCAAGAGGTACTGTAGTTCATTATTAATAATGTAGTGATGATGATTTTATTTGAAATAATGAAGAATATTTATTTATTTATTTATTTTTTAATTTATCTCAACGTAGTATTTGCTCTTTGGATGAATAGTTTGGATGTCACACCGGCTGTCAATAATTTATATGAAGATTTAAAGGTTTGAAATAAAAAAAAAAAGAAATGTTTTGAAATATATTAAAAACATGATTCACAAATATAATTCATTTACTTATAGGATGGACTTATTATTCTTCAAACTATGGATAAAATCAAACCGGGTACTGTAAATTGGAAGAAAGTAAACAAGTCGGAAAATTTATCACGATTTAAACAAGTAGAGAATACAAATTATGCTATTACATTGGGAAAGTTATTACGGTTCACACTTGTTAATATTCAAGGTGCCGATATTTGTGATGGCACAAAGACCTTGGTTCTTGGACTTGTATGGCAAATGATGCGCATAAATATTATTCAAACACTTACAAGTTTGTCTAAAGGAGGTCGTGAGATTACTGACGAAGATATGGTCAAATGGGCAAATGATACTGTTAACCGGGGTGGGAAATCTTCAAAGATGAGAAGTTTTAAAGATCAATCTTTGAGAAATGGTCTTTTTTTAATTGACTTACTAAATGGAATTAGGCCAGGAGTAGTAGATTATAGTTTAGTAACAAGAGGAGTTTCTGGTAAGACTTTTAATTTGGATTACTTTTTTTTTCTTATTATAGTGAATTTATTTAACATCAAATTTAACAAAAAAATTATAATAGATGATGATGCCACACTAAATGCTCGATATGCCATTTCTATTGCACGAAAAATTGGAGCCACTATTTTCTTATTACCAGAAGACATTGTTGAAGTTCGTCCTCGATTGGTAAGTTATTTTAAATAATAATTCTTAAATTATGTTTTTATTAAATCTAAAATTTTCCGCTTCTACAGATCCTGACTTTTGTTGGAAGTTTAATGGCATTAGACAAATCAGCCAATCGATGATAAATCTACGACATAGATATATTTTATTTTATTGTACATATATCATTATGGGATTGATTAAAAAAATATATTTTTGTCATAAATAACATTTTTTTTTTATTACATAAAAGTTATCTTAATAATTTTGTCATAAATAACAATTTTTTTTATTACATAAAAATTATCTCAATAATTTTGATTCCATATTATTAATATATTTTCATTGGCTAAATAATTTATTTATTTTGTGATACATTGTGTAAGCCAATAGTATTCTTTTTTGTTTCCCATAAGGAATAAAAAATATAAAAGGCTAAAAATTTTTTTTAAAAAAAATCCCTTAGATGGTTTGGTGTGAACTTTCATTTTTCTTTGGAAATTTGAAATTTACCATTTGACATATGGAAGCACAGTTTATATTATTAGTAGTGTATAGTTCCAGTCAACAGACCATTTAAAAAATCTTTATTCTATCACCTTGAGCATCCTTTCGAGGTTGTTCGGTGTATAGATAAAGGCTACCATATATTCCTTGTCGTTCCGGATCAATGTTACCACTATGTGGTATTGACGGTTGGGAAAAACCATATGGTGAACAAATTTATATAGTAATAAAAATTTATTATGTAAAATAGATAAATAAATTAGAGACAAATTTATTTATTACTGTGGATGTCATGTGGTTGTGATGTTGTAATTATGGTTTAAGTATTTAAAGATGAATGTTCACATGAGCAAAGTGCATCATTTGATGAAAAACATTCCTCGAATTTCATTGATATTAACCAAAATAAAAAATATTTTTATATTTACCAATTATATTTGACAATAGTTGTAGCATTTTTGGTAATTTTCAAGGGTATGTATAGGTCTTTTTGATTGTTCGATGGGATGTAATACTTTACTTGTCATAATTATTGAAAAAAAAGAAATAACAAATTTCCGACATCTCAACATGATAATTTCTTGTTTACTAACAAATTTTTTTTATGTATAAATAGTTAGGAGTTAAATAATTATGTATAAATAGTTATGAGTTAAATAATTATGTATAAATAGTTATGAGTTAAATAATTTTACAAATATAATAATAGTAGAATTTCTTTGAAATAAAGATAGATTAAATAAATGAATTAATCAATTTTAAGTTTCAATTAAATAATTATCTGGACCATACCTTTAATAATAATAATAATAATAATAATAATAATAATAATAATAATAATAATAATAATAATAAATAAGTAAATAATTTTTTCATAAAATACAAAACAAATCAAAAATAAAATAAAAAAAAATAAAATAAAATAAAATAAAACTTACGCGATCATACCATGAGAATAAATACCTAATACTATTCCACCTCCAATTTGAGAAATAGGATGATTAAATCTTGTAAAAAAAGCCAAGACATAAAATATTTGCCAATGATGTACATGAATTCGTGTCGTATTTAAATATGGTCGTGGTTCAGATGCAATGAGTTCAGTTCTTGAATTAATCCCATTATCAGATTTTTTAAATATATTTATAACCTTTATAACCTTTATAATCTTTATATATTTCCTTGTTAATGTTCTCTCATTATTTTCTTTTGTCGCTAAAATTCCCATTAAAATTAAAATTATTGGTATTGTTAAACTTCCAAGATACCACCACAAGAATTTATTATTATTCGGTTTTTGAAATTTTATTGCTAAACATATGTGATATTTGGTCATTACTAATATTATAAGTATTGCTGTTATAATTAATATCCACATTTTTATTTTCCAATTACGCCAAGTTGGTAATGATTCCCTGGCGAAAGGAAGTTCAGCCAAAAGAGCATATCCAAATATTGCAATATAAAATGATATTACCGTATTCCAACTTTTATTTATTTATTTCAAAGAAAAAAAATATATATATTGTTAAATTTTATAGAATGAATAATATTTATTTTTTATATGAAACAAATTTTACCTGAATGTTATCGAATAAGCCCCAAGTACGAACACAATAAATCCGTATCGAATGCACGCTAATACATCACTAAAATGTTTACAAGGTGATTTTCTAGTTAACTCCCATCCAAAAAATCCTGCTATTAACCGATACAAAGGGTAAGCAATAAAAATAAATGCCACATTCCACTGAGAATGACTTTTTAACCCTTCGGGAAAAAGTGAATTATCCATTATAAGTGATAAACATCATAATTCCCACGGTTCTTTAACTCGTGACTAATATGATATATATGATGTATACGAATTTACGTTATTTCCGACTTCATTTTTCACTTTTTTCAACAAGCATTATTCGTTCAAAGATGTTGCAAAAATTAAATCAACAAGAACGTGATAGTCAACTTTCCACTTTACTGAATACCAATTCTTGGGAATTACTTCAAGAGCGTGACGCTATAAAGAAAACTTTTAAATTTAAAGACTTCAATGAAGCATTTGGTTTCATGACAAAAATAGCTTTGAAAGCTGAAAAGGTAAAAAAAAAAACTTATAGAATATCATTTGTTTTTATAATAAGTGAATTGTTAAACATTTTATTAATAAATCTTCACTTTCAAAGATGGATCATCACCCCGAATGGTTTAATGTAAGAATCATTTATTACTTTTATCGATTTGTTCAATTAACTTCTTTTTTTTTTATTATTTTTATTCTTATTCATAATCATTGTCTTTAAAAAGGTGTACAATCGTGTTGAAATTACTCTCACCACACATGATTGCCAAGGATTATCTAAACGAGATATTGATCTTGCAAATTTCATTGAAGATTCTTACAAGACTAGTAAATAATAATTAATCATAATAATAATAAAATAATATTTATTAAATTATGATTATTCTATTTTGAATTTTGTAAAAAATATTATTTAAAGTGTCGGAATGATAAATAATTCCCAATATTATGAGTAAAAAAAATTATAAATCATTTTTTTTTTAAAAAAAACACACATTGTCTCTCTATTGTCTCTCTCTACTCATTCTCTACTAAACAAAACATATAATCCAAGAACACCAATCAAAACATATTTCATTTGAGGATAATCATTCATAAGTATAGTTATAATTCCAATATACGGTAAGAATCTATAAACAAAAAAAAAATGCCGACGTAAATTGAATGTAAATTAAATGTAAATTG
>PQFF01000128.1:118005-158334 GCA_003547095.1 Diversispora epigaea
AATGTAAATTGGATATAAGTTGAATGTAAATTGGAGGAATCATCTTAAATTGACTTACCCTTTCACTTTACCAATTATGTGTTCTTTATGAATCCACAATTGACCAGGATTATATAATCCTCGATCATCTACTTGATTATTATCACCTTTTGTAAGAATGAATTGTTTATCTGTTTCTTTCCTATTATTATTTATTTTTTTTTATAAATACAAACTCATATCACGATTAATCACGATTAGTAAATTAAAAAATTTATATAATGAATTCATAAAAATCAACTTACTCATCATGAACTTTTATTACTCGATGTACAATTGGAACATCCCTACCAGGAATCTTGAAGACACATATATCTCCAATTTTAACTGGTTCGTCAGGCATTCCTAAAAATAATAAATCACCTCTATAGAAAGCTGGTTCCATACTTCCACTATTTATGATGATTTAAATATAATTTATGGATTTGGTGTATAATAATAATACATATTTGAAATTTACCCTCATGTAATTTCTACCCATTTAAGTAACTTTACCTCAATACAACTACAATAGGACTTTCACTATTAGTATAAAGTGCCATAGCTTTCCATACAATTAACGCGGAAGAAACAATCATAAGGAAATTCAAAACTTGTTGAGCAAACTATTATTATTATTATTAATATTAATAATGTTAATATTATTATTATTATTATTATTATTATTGTAAACGTATTAAACGTTTTAACCATATCATAAATAATTCGTTTTTTAATACCTGACGTTTGCTCAATTTACGCATAAATTTCAGTTCTTCTTCAAACATCTTCAATATATTAACGTGAAATAAAAAAAATAAAAAAATATATATTTTTTATTTATTGTCAGGCAATAATCCCGATTTCGGGGGGGTTATACGTAGCGTAGCGAAAAAAAAAAAATAATAATAATTAGGGTGAGTAGATCTAAAATGAACAACAGAATCTCTAACTCGGGGTACAGATTAAGGACACTCGAAAGTAATTACGTAAGTTATTACGTATAATAATATAAAAAGCCAGCCTTTTATATGAAATGATTTATAAAACTTTCCGTAATCTCCTTGACATCACATCTGACTGCTTGCAACCTCTTTCTATTAGTATTCAAACGACTAACTTCACAAAAATAAAGTTTTTAACATACAAATCTTCTGCTTTTCATCTGAAAAATAGACACTCATCATTTTTCACTGTAATTCTATAATGGAGAATAACACTTCTAATATTCCTGCGTTTTGTGTCAATGGTTGCAGTTTTTATGGGTATGTATTATACTTGGTTGATTATGAATTAATATTGTATTAATGGATCAGACTTAAAAATGTAATATAGATTGTAGCACATGTCTAATTTATAGATTTCCTCTAATTATGTGAAGGTTTTGTACTTTTTCGCACTAATTTCTTTCTCTACAACATATACAACTGCTCAATGATTACTTTACTTAAACAGAAGCCCAAGGACCAACCATATGTGTTCCAAGTGTTACAAAGAATGCAACGTAAAAAATAGTCAAAATGGTATATATATATATATATTTTAATAATTTTGATTCAACGTAAAGGTAAAAGATTCGTTAAATTTTATATTTTCCTTCTTTTTTTTTTTTTTTAGTTGAAAAAACCTTAGAACCCGCCATGCCTTCTGGAACACAATCACCCAAACCCACACTTGTCAAAAGTGAATTTCAAGAAACCGCCCAGTCTCCTATCCCTCTAGCCGAAGAAGGTTTACAATTGAATTTACCAACAACCCCTGAAAAAAGTAATCTCGTCTCAAGTGGTTCTCAAGAAAATTTACACGTTCGACCTATTCAAAACAATCATTCTCGTTGTTTCCGTTGTCGGGCCAGGATTCCTTTGGCAAAGCAGACCATCAATAAATGTCGATGTGGTAAGGGAAATTTTATAGAAATGAATTTATAACATTTAATTTTTTTAACATTTTTTTTTTTTATTTTTTTTAAAAAAAAAAAAAAAAAAATTTTTTTTAGAATACGTTTTTTGTGATGCTCACAAGGTTCCAGAAAAGCACGAGTGTGATTTCGATTTCGCTAAAATGGGTAAAGATATTTTGGCTAAGAACAATCCCAAGTTGAATGACGTTCCCAAAGGAGGTCGTTCGTTTAACAGAATTGATTGATCAATTAAAATAACAATTAAACGGAAATTTAATGAAAACATTAAAGAATACGACGTTAACGCGCGGGTAGATATTTAATAAGAGGGAACATGATCAGCATTTAGTGTTTTTATTATTGCAAAAGCGATTTTTGATATTGCTTATGGACATTTATTATTATTCTATAGTTTAAATCATAANTTTTTTTTTTTTTTTAGTTGAAAAAACCTTAGAACCCGCCATGCCTTCTGGAACACAATCACCCAAACCCACACTTGTCAAAAGTGAATTTCAAGAAACCGCCCAGTCTCCTATCCCTCTAGCCGAAGAAGGTTTACAATTGAATTTACCAACAACCCCTGAAAAAAGTAATCTCGTCTCAAGTGGTTCTCAAGAAAATTTACACGTTCGACCTATTCAAAACAATCATTCTCGTTGTTTCCGTTGTCGGGCCAGGATTCCTTTGGCAAAGCAGACCATCAATAAATGTCGATGTGGTAAGGGAAATTTTATAGAAATGAATTTATAACATTTAATTTTTTTAACATTTTTTTTTTTTATTTTTTTTAAAAAAAAAAAAAAAAAAATTTTTTTTAGAATACGTTTTTTGTGATGCTCACAAGGTTCCAGAAAAGCACGAGTGTGATTTCGATTTCGCTAAAATGGGTAAAGATATTTTGGCTAAGAACAATCCCAAGTTGAATGACGTTCCCAAAGGAGGTCGTTCGTTTAACAGAATTGATTGATCAATTAAAATAACAATTAAACGGAAATTTAATGAAAACATTAAAGAATACGACGTTAACGCGCGGGTAGATATTTAATAAGAGGGAACATGATCAGCATTTAGTGTTTTTATTATTGCAAAAGCGATTTTTGATATTGCTTATGGACATTTATTATTATTCTATAGTTTAAATCATAATTAGTTTGTTTTTTTTTTTTTTTTTTTTTTTTTTTTTTTCTTTTTTTGATTTATCTTTCTTTGGTCCTCGGATTTTCGATTATTATTACTAATTGTAAGCACATAAGATTTTATTTACATAGTTTTACAATTATAGATATATAAGATTACATTTTTTTTCTTGAATATTATCATTCATTCGATCTTTTAAAGAATCAAATTAGAATGTACACACACACCCATTAAATGAGATATACCCATTGTCAAAGTTATTTGATTCTCGTTCCATTGTATAGATGAATTACTCGCATAAATTTTTGGTATCCATTATTTGATTCTTGTTATTCATCATTTTTTTTTAAATTTACTCGATTCAAATTTTTAGATGATTTAAAATCACAAGATGGAAATTAGAATTTTTACAGTTTTATTTTTTTTTTATTAATTTAGATTTATTTACAATATTTACAATATTTACAATATTTACAATAAAGAATAATTATTAGTAAAAATGATACAAGTTTATCATGATTTGCTTAATTTACTATTTTATTAATTTCTTTTTTACTAAGGGGTATAAATATTTACCATACATGACGTCATGCTTAGTCATGACTACTCGATTTGATAGGCAATTAAAAAATCATTCTATTTTACTCAGGATTCTTCCCCCTTTGGTGTTTCCCCTTGTGTACTCTTTGCCAATGGTATCACAAAAGTAAAATCACTGCATTTCATTCACCAGGTTTTCAAATATTTGAATTCATCATCACCATCTTCTTCACTACTGAAGCATCAACCTCCCTTTATATCACACATCAAAAAGTTACATTTACACATGAGTTTCAAGTACAAAGCAGAAGGTAGATCTTGAATGGCATCAATAGTTCCTCTCTATCAACACACACATTGAATGATCCAATTTTTGGTACAATTGTTAAAAAAAAAAAAAGATCAGATTTCCTATTTAAAAATTGATTTTTTCTGTTTTACAAATCACCTTTATCTATTTACAAATAATCTTCAAATTATTCTTACCATACACAGGTTGAAATATCATATATTTATCATTCAAGTAATTTCAACATATGAGCTTATCTCAGATATTGAAATGGTATCAACTTCAAGTAATTTGGTTTGCACATTATACTGAAACTGAAAAATCAAATCAATCAAATTTTTAATATTTATGATCAAAAAATCTGAAACTTAATTGTTTTTACAACTTGTTTACAAGTTATTCACAAATTATTCTTGCCTATTCCTTGTCATATTTATCAAAAAATTGTATATTTTTTCTTAATTTAACCTGTATATGTCAATTTGTATATGATTTCATCAAATATATTCTTAAATTCAAAACTTGTGTGATTCTTTTACAAGATAATTCCTCCCGAACCTCAAACCATACTTAAATATGCAGCATAATGAGAAAAAAAAAATAAGTAATTTTTTAAATAAGTATATTTACAAATAGGCAAAGGCAGATTGTAAATAAGTAAAGACAATAAGTTGATTTTTGATTTTTCAACATGTGACAGGCAAATAGGTAAAAATGGTACCTGCATTAATGAAACCTGTTGTAATAATTTGAATAACACATGGTATTAAATGCTAGTTAAATTTCCTTTCTTTTATTATAATATCTGTGTCACCAACCTCTATCAAATGTAATTGGTTCTATATTGAAAGTATTGAAAGTACTGAGCTTTTCTTTGTTTAATATTGAGGGTATTATTAAGTTCTCCTTTACTTCTATTATAATTTTCTTCATATAAAAAATCATTAATAACGTCTACTATTTATGGTTTTCAATTATTTTCGGGACAATTTTTGATAACAAGACGTGAAATTTAACCATTATCACTTGACCTGAAAATAAAATTTTTTTTTTTTTATAACCCCAAAAATCTTGCAGATGACGATCAAACTATTAATGGAATTGTGACTAAATAATTCTTAAACTGATTGTTGTATGTCATCATTACGAATGCCTAAAAAAAATGACAGTCAGTTGACTACTATTTAAAGATATAAAAATCATACGCTTTTGGTTTGGTTTTTGGTTTGACCAGTAACACCTTGACAAAGAATTATTGATCTGATCAACTATATGCTATTTTTCTATATTTCTACTTTTCTCCAGCATTTTCAACATTATTTTTTTCTTTGAAAAGCTTTTATCAAAATGACACTTTATTACACTTTGGTTTTCGCTTTGTTAACTCTTGAGGTATTTTTATTTTTTAAGTTGTAATTCACCTTTCGTTTTAAATTTTTTAATAAATAACAATTTTTATTTTTTATTTTTTATTCTTCAAGTCTTTCGCATTCGTGATTCTTATCGTGAGTCTATTATAAAAAAAAATTAATTAAATATTCAGTAAAATCAACAATTTTCGCGCGTTTTTTTTAAAAAAATTAAACAATTTATATTTATCTAATCATGCACCAGTTACCTTTCCCTTTTACGTGGCGGCGCGCAATGTTGCGCTGGATATCTAAATCTCCATTAGTAAGTTTTTAAGTAAAATTTAATTTAATTTAATTTACGTTATAATACACGCTTAATTCTCATTAATAACCATTGAAATATTAAAGGTTGAAAAGGCACAATATATTTTAAAGTTTGCTTTCGTGTAAGTATTTATTATGGAATCATTATGGAATCATTATGGATTCATTATAAATCAACGCAGAAATATTCTAAAATATTTATCTAAAATCCGAAACTTTCAAAAACAGATTTGTTTTCATCCTTTTTTTAGGTATTCAAAACTTTTAGTACAGATGTTTTCCATTTTGTATTTTTATTATTATTATTATAATATTTTTTTTAAAAAAAAAATTTAAATTTAAAATTTCAGATGCCACGAATCGTACTTACTCGGTGAAACATGAAAGTGAAGATATTACAACTAGAACAGAATCTAGTTATCATGCGAAAAAATTTTATAATCAACGCAATATGTACGTGATTCTTATTTATCATTTAAATGTAATAATGTTTTTATAATTTATTTTATAATAACTCATTTTTTATTTTATTTTTTATACCATTTCTCTTAGGTATTTGACTGGGTTTACTCTCTTTTTGTCTTTGTAGGTTTTGTGATTTCATATTATTTTGTAGAGTTTTTTTGTTTTTTGTCACAATTAATTTGATTTAATTTTTAATTTAATAATGAAATCAAATAATATTAATAATATTCTTTTTATAATATTTATAAATTTGAATCATTAGAATTTTAAATAGGACATGTGTACTTATTGTAGAATTATTGAAAAGTGAAGACCAACTTGAAGCAATAAAAAAACAGGCAAGTGTTACCTATTTGTTGAAATATATAATATTCTGATGAAACTTATATTTCGAATTAAACCTTTAACAGGCAGAAAGTCAATCCAAAGAATATCTACGCGTCAATGAATCCGAGGGTAATTTACAGAATGAAATTCAAAGATTGAGCGTAGAATTAGAAGAACAAAAGAAGAAAACAAGAGATTTTGATAATTTGAAGAAACAGGCCGATAATCAACAAAAAGAATACTTGAGAGTAACTGATAAATACAATGAACTGTTAAGAAAAACTGAAAATCCAACTGAACTTGGAAATCCAGCCGACCTTAAAAAGAATAGTTAAAGTTTTACACTATTTGTATAATTATTATTTTTATCCGATACAAAATTTAATTCTTGTTTGAATGAAATATTGATGAAATATAAATGTAAAGAAAAAAAAAAAAAAAAAAAAAAAAAAAAGAACAACAAATATTCATTCAAGAAAATCAATTATTTTACAAATGTTTAGATTTTATGTATTATATATTACAGTATTGATAGGGTACTGTTAATATCTTTTGAATAATGATTGTTATAGAAATTTTACATACATAAAAACGTATAATCTTAACAGTTTGCCCATCAGATAATTAAATTAAAAAATTTTCCTTTTTTTTTTTCCTGAAAATAATTTTTAACTAATCTTAAATAATCGACGATTTAAGACATGATAAAGGAATGGTTAAGAATAAATAGGGAAGATAATTTATATTTTCTCTCTTTTTTTTCTCTCTTTTTTTCTCCTTTTATTCTTTATCGTCCTTTATCATCCCTCATCATTCTTTATCGTTGTTATTATTATTATAAACATTTAATCATATAAATTATTATTTTAATCCGCTTCAAAGTCTGTTGATTCCAAATAAACGAACTTTATGCAATTGTGGTAATTTTGCTATAAGTACAATTATTAAAAATGTGAAATTAACCAGGAAAGTAAATGCATCATAATGTGTATAATGTGTACTGAGTAAAAATCTACAAAAATTTTTATTAAATATTTTAAATATTTTTTTTTTTTAATAATAAAAGATTAAAAGTTCAATTTCAAATAATAATAATAATAATAATAATAATAATAATAAATTATTACATACAATCCAATTGGAACTGCTGTCAAATATTTCTTAGCTGGTGTAAATTGAGCTCCGTTGTCAATTTGTTCCCATAGAGTTAAATTATCATATGCACCAGAATTAAAATCAAAGGGAACTCCTTTAACCCAATGAAACATTACAAAACTTCCCTATTATTTAAATAATACAATAAACCAATTTTTTTATGTATGAATAAAACGATGAACAACAAATTAACAACAAGTAAAGACTTACAAGCATGTATGACAAATTAGTCAACGTCCAACTAGTCTCTGAAGACACCTTAGGAATTATACTAAAAAGTGTCTTGACAATGAGAATAATGATAATATGAATAAACCATGCACCTGCATAAAGTGATAATGACAAATAATTAACCCGCTGCTCTATAGAAACCCAATTTCTTATGAAATACAAAGTAACCTTTATTATAAACCCAGTTCGAATTCAAATTTGGTAGAGCTGACTGGTCTAAAGTTTCATCATATGAGGCGGATTTTTCTTCCAGAATAAAGCTTCTTGATCTATGCTGCACCATCGATATTAGTTTTTGATCAACTTTGGTTTTTTAATGCCAAGGAGTCGAAATAAATACTGTTATATATATTATAACGTTACACGGGAATCCCTTAACCTTAAAAAATGAGATCAACAATTAGAATTTTCAATTTTATAATTTTATTCTTTGAAAAATACATTTAAAAAATACATTTTTTTTTTGTATTTATTAACCTGTAATGACTTTTTTTTAATACATTCAATATATGTATAATATAATATATTTGAAGATTTACATTTATTTATTAAAATGAAAAAAAAAAGAAAGACCATTTTAAGATAAAAAATATGATGAAAATCTAATTACAAAATACTAGAAGAACTATATTAAATATATTTCAAAAAGCTAATAATACAAATAATTGAAAGAATTTTATAATTTTGAATTTTTTTTTTTACAAATTAAAATAACTAATTTGATGATTTTTTATGATATTTATGATATTTATGTTTTACATTAATCGATAATCATACTTTTGGGAAGTTTTTCTACTACATCTTTTGGTAATTTGAGACGAATTCTATGTTCGTTTACTGCGCTCGGGGCAGAAAACGTAGGTTGCCTAGGATCACTGTTTGCATGATAGCGATATTTGTAATCCTTTCCTTCATGATTCTTACCATCACCAGGCCTTCCTTCAGAATTAATATGTTGCCAAGGATAAGCTTGTGAAGCTTTCAAAATATTATTCTCATCGTTATTGGTGGCTTTATGTCCCATCATATAACCGGCTGTTGCGAACACCACTGAAAGCAATCCAATTAATGGATAAATTTCCGGATCGACGGAGAAAAAACGCCAAAGTCGTCGATATCTCATAAATCCTCCACCAACTGGTCCTGATGCCATTTTAAAAAATGAATTCGAGTTTGAAATATAATTTAAGATCGTATAAGATTATAATAATAATAATAATAATAATAATAATAATTTGTTTTATCTCAATACGGATGTATCATAAACTTTCAGTTCTTGGGAAAAAAAAAATTAGAAATATTTATACTAAAAAATTTGGTTCTCGCGCCCGTCAAATGATATCATACTTATCGTATTTTTCCTTAACGTCATTATTACTAATTTGGATGGATAATGTTTTGTTACGCAATCTAATTTCTGTAATCTATTGACTTTAAAATATTTACCTAATTTGGTTAAATAATCTCCGGAATTACTATAAAAATACTATAATTTATTTATTACATATAATTACAATAGAGTATAATAACTCTAATAAAATACTATTATTAATACAGGTCCTCTATAATGAAAAATGTCATATGAAACTTTCTCTATAGTCATAATTGTAAAAACACAAAAATACTATATTTATATGTATATATATATATATATATATATAAAAATAAAATAAAATTATTATTCTAACTAATTTAAAATTATTTTTCTACTCAGTAAGCGAAGATGATGTGTGTAAAAATGTGCTACTGTAACGAATATGTTGTATACTACTACTGGTTCTTCGATGATGAGAACTACTACTTGGTCCCCTAATATGACCACTACTTTGTAAATCAATAAAAACTCTAGAAACTGGTCTCATTCGAGTTTTCTTCAATCCAGATCTCAAATTTCTGATTGCCTCGTCAAATTCACCTGTTCCTGTTATTGATGATGCTAGACTTGAAGTATCCGAAGGTCTTCGTGAAGCCTGTAAAAAGTATATTAAAAAATTCTTAATTACATAATTTTTTTTGGTTGAATAATAAATAATAAAAAAANAAAATACTATAATTTATTTATTACATATAATTACAATAGAGTATAATAACTCTAATAAAATACTATTATTAATACAGGTCCTCTATAATGAAAAATGTCATATGAAACTTTCTCTATAGTCATAATTGTAAAAACACAAAAATACTATATTTATATGTATATATATATATATATATATATAAAAATAAAATAAAATTATTATTCTAACTAATTTAAAATTATTTTTCTACTCAGTAAGCGAAGATGATGTGTGTAAAAATGTGCTACTGTAACGAATATGTTGTATACTACTACTGGTTCTTCGATGATGAGAACTACTACTTGGTCCCCTAATATGACCACTACTTTGTAAATCAATAAAAACTCTAGAAACTGGTCTCATTCGAGTTTTCTTCAATCCAGATCTCAAATTTCTGATTGCCTCGTCAAATTCACCTGTTCCTGTTATTGATGATGCTAGACTTGAAGTATCCGAAGGTCTTCGTGAAGCCTGTAAAAAGTATATTAAAAAATTCTTAATTACATAATTTTTTTTGGTTGAATAATAAATAATAAAAAAAAATAACAAATAAATCATTAAGTACCAGACGAGCTTGAATATTATTTTCCTTTTGCTTTTCCTTTTCTGCCTTTTTCTTTTCCTCTTCATTCTCATGACGTGCTATCTGATAATTCAAAAAACATTAAATTATAAATTATTATAAATTATTATAAATTATTATAAATTATTATAAATTATTATAAATTATTGGAAAATTAAAATTATTAATTTCCTCAGAAATCATAAATATTACTTACTGCTAATGATTTACCAAATGATGCAATCATTCCAAAAAATTCTTCTGGCTTTGTCGCAGTTGGATCTTCGCCGTAATATATTAATAATTGTTTTAAGTCCTCTTCTAATTTGGTTGTATATTCTTTTATATCTTCTATCACTTGTTCAACTTTTTCTGCAAATTTCTTATTAATATATAAATATAATAAAAAGAAATTTTTAATATTATTAAATTATTAAAGAAAAAAAAAAACATCATTTTTATTATTTTTATCTATTTATCATCTAATAATTCATACCTCCATAACTTCACAAAAATTGTCATTTTTAGGAGACAGACTAATTTTTTTCAATGCCTTAAGCTCATCTTTTATTGATTTGAAACCAATATCTAAAGATGCAACTGAACTCACTAAAGTGACAAAAGATATTCGGGTTGCAGCGTCTAAATGTTTTAATTCATCCATGAATGATAATAAATCCTTTTGTGTTTCTTCCAAGGTAAATGCAAAGTAATGAAGTAAAGTTGCTGTTCCTTTGGGATTATTTTCTAATGCCTTAGTTTCTCTCATCTAATTTAACATTTTGTAAAATCTTAATTAGAACTTTTTAATTAAATTTTGAAAAAAATAAATAAATGAAAATAGTACAAATTATCATTATCCGTAATACCTTAGAAAGACAATCCAATTGAAATCCCACCGCATTTCCTCGAAATGTTGAACCATTCAAATAATTCCCTATGACTAATATAGTCTGTTCGAACATATCATGTCCAAATTTTCATTATTAAATAATAATAAAAAATAAAAAAAAAAGTAGATATATTTATTTATTTATTAAATAATAAAAGAAATACCTTTAATAGCCTTTTAAACTTTTTTGATTCTTTCAATTCAATGTATGCTTCGTGAAATACTTCAATTTCCTTTAACACAGAAGAAGAATAAACAAATTATACATAAAAATAATAAAATAGAACATCAATAATATGATGGTTTTTTTGCCATTAAATATTTCCATAACATAACTTATTATTCTAAATTTACCAGTTTCAATTCTTCAAATTCCATTTCAAATCTTCTTCGATATATCATACATCCTAATCTTTCGGAAAATCTAGGTATCACCATTATTTCTCTAAAGTATTTTTCCGCATTACCTAACATTGCGACATCTCCATTATAATCTTTTATCAATTCAATTTCATCTGAACTTGGTATATAATTCTTTAGATTACGTAAATTATCCACAGTTAATTCTTCATCATTGATCTCTAATATTGATTCTTTAATTTCGGCATAAGTTAGTTTAATACGAGCTAACATTATTGCTATATTATTTGCTCGATTAAAATCGAGTAATGTTGTAACTGCTGGTTTTTTTGGAGATGTTGGAGATGTGGGAGATTTGACATTATTTGGTATTATTTGATTTTTTGAGAATAACATATCAAGTTCATCAGTTTTTAATGGAACTTCCTCAGCTGGAATATCTTGCCATATTGTATTTGCACTTTTGTATGGAGGAATTTTATTCCATAATAATGGCTTTAGTGGGACATTAGGCTTCAAAGTTGTTATTATAGGTAAAGGCAAAATTCTGGTATTTTGATTGGAAGGAGGGGGTGGCGGAGCTCCATTTGATTGTGAGGGAGGGGGAGGTGGTGGTGGTGGAACTCCCCCTTTTCCACTTGGTGGTGGGGGAGGTGGGGGAGGTGGTGGTGGAACTCCCCCATTTCCACTTGGTGGTGGGGGAGGAGGTGGAGGTGGTGGCGGCGGAACTCCCCCATTTTTATTTGGTGGTGGTGGGGGAGGTGGTGGCGGAACTCCCCCATTTCTATTTGGTGGTGGTGGGGGAGGAGGTGGCGGAACTCCCCCTTTTCTATTTGGGGGTGGGGGTGGTGGGGGAGGAGGTGGCGGAATTCCCCCGTTTCTATTTGATAGTGGTGGAACTCCCCCATTTTTATTTGGTGGTGGTGGGGGAGGTGGTGGCGGAACTCCCCCATTTCTATTTGGTGGTGGTGGGGGAGGAGGTGGCGGAACTCCCCCTTTTCTATTTGGGGGTGGGGGTGGTGGGGGAGGAGGTGGCGGAATTCCCCCGTTTCTATTTGATAGTGGTGGAACTCCCCCATTTTTATTTGGTGGTAGTGGAGGCGGTGGAGGTGGCGGAACCCCCCCACTTTTATTTGATGGTGGTGGTGGTGGAGGCGGCGGAACTCCCCCAATTTTATTTGATGGTGGGGGAGGTGGCGGAGGCGGTGGAGCTCCCCTGTTTTTATTTGACGGTGGGAGAGGAGGCGGCGGCGGAACATCCTCATTAATATTCGGTTGTTCCAAAGATTTATTTTTCGAGGATTTACCAGACAAATAAGTTTCAATTTTGCTGTCCACAAGAGTTTCCGAATTTAGGGGTATGATCTATTAAAAATTAATCATGCGTATTTTTTTCTTTTTGATAAATAATATTATTGGATAAAAAAGTAATCACAAATAAATTTATACCTTAGCTTCCAATTCATCCGGTTTAGCCTTCATTGAATCAATTATTTCATCAGTCATATCCCCGCTAACAATGGAAAATTTTCCAACAACATATTGTGCAGATGCAAGAAATTCGTTCATGGTTATTTGCCATTCTATTATAAAATAAGGTTAAATATTTAATAAGAAACTCAATTGCTACAAAAGACATCAGATTTTAAATAATTTATTATCAAATAATACCATTTTGAATGTTTGTCAGGGACCTTATCCTTTCTATGAATAATTCAACTATAGTCCATATTTCATTTTGAGAAGTTCTTTAAAGGAAAATTAATCGTAAGATTAATATAGATTTTAAAGGTAAAGGTAAAGTAAAAAAAAATACTAACTCTTCTGAATCTCTGCAAACAATTCTTAACAAATTCTTTAAAGTTTCAACTACCCGAAAATATAATTCTTCATCATGCTCAACTTGCCGAACAAGACCGACAAGTATAGAAAATGGATCACTGGAAGAAATTTTCAATCTATTAATTAAGCTGGAAATATGGATAAAATAAGACAAAATGAAATAAATTTTATATCTACTTTGCATCACGAACAATATCATGAACTTTTTCATATAGTTCATCCAAATCTTCTTGATTTTCCTCTTCATATTTATTTATTTGTTTCAGTAATGACTCAGGTGGATCCGAATTTTTTATTGACTATAAATAAATAATAAATATTATTATTAATTAAACTAATGGAGGAAAAAAGTAGAATAAATTTTAATAAATTTACCGAAAAAAGTTCAATTAATCCTCGCCTTTCAAATTCTTTACGAAGTTGTATTCTTTCTTCTACATCTTCAGGCGGTGAAACGATAGAATTTACTAAACTTAAACATGCAGACTTATATTCAACTGAACCACTATCTTCTTCTGCATCATTGGTTTTTAGGGTTTCCATCAAGTACTGAAACCGAAATTCCTCTTCATGAACTTGACGAAAATCCGAAAATGCATTCAAAACTAAACTATGCCCTTTAAATGAAAGAACACATAATGCTGCCAAGACATAAGCAACTTGTGAACGAAGCTTGTTATTTGGTGTATGCAAGCAAAAAACTATGCAATTAATTAATGAGGGGGAATTTAAAACTTGGCCATACACAGTCTAGTTTTTAAAATCAAATAAATTGTGCTTGTAAATAATAAAAGTTAACGATTTATATTAAAAATATTAGATTATTTGGAAGAGATGACTCACTTTTGTATTTAATAAAACTCTTAGACAACGAACACATTCGAATTGTATTTTGTCATCATGATCAGTATTTCTCGTCGCCGTACTGAAAAAATTTAAAATATTCTTTTAGAACAGAGATAAAGAATATTTAAAAATGAAAATAATAACAAACCAACCTTTTTTTCAATCCAATTGTATATTTTTTAAGTACAAATTCCAATGCTGCCAAACCTTCACAATCAATAAAAGTTTTAATCCAAGAAAGTTCCGCGGTAGATAATTCTATACGTAAAGATTGTAACCGTTTTGCTAATTCTTTTGCAGGAATATTCCTTTAAAAAAGGTATTTAAATACTTAATATTCTTACCCAAAAAAAATACAAATAAAAATATAAATAAAAATATAAATAGATATATAAATCTGGTGGAAATTTTATAAATAATGATACCGTTGTGTCAATTTTTCAACATAAAAATCTGGAGTATTTTGTAATTTCACAGTACTAGAATTTGATCCAAAGAAAAGACTAAAAAATCCTCCAGAATTAGATGATGATTCTGATGAAGTTACTGAAGTCTCCGAATTCAATAAAGTAGAAATCAATGATAATTTTACTCCTGGATCCATTTCAACATTACTTTCAATAATATTATTAAAAGTTGAATTATCAGAATTATTTTTTTCTGATTTTTCTTCTTCATTATATTTTATTGTATCCTTGACTTCTAAATCTTGTTGGGACGTTTCTTCTTCATGTTTAGAAGGAGAATTATTCATTTCGTCCTGTTGTGATTGTTGAGTTGTCTGTTTGATTGCGTGAGCTTGCCTATTCTGAATAATTAATGTTCTTTTGTGATCATCAGACAACTCTAACATTGTATTACGTTGTTCCCCTCGTATGTCTATTTCGTCCTATTGAAAAATTTATATTTGAATTAAATTTCAATAACTATAATAATTATAAAAATATATAAATAAATAGATATATATATTATATTTTTTCATAATAAAAATTATTCATCTACCAAAATCTTTTCAAAAGCATCATTTAAATCTTCGTCCTCTGGAAGTAACGAAAAGTCCGGATTTTTTGATAATCGTACAGATTCTAAACCTGTTGTAAAAGTATCATCTAATACTTTTGTGGTACGTTTCTGTGTTTTGGTGGTTTGTTGATCGCCGGTTCCAGTGATCCAAGTACTTAAAATAGTTGGATCAAACATTGCACTCAAGCGTGAAGAAGATAGAATTGAAATACGACTTTTAGTTTCCGTTCGTATATTGATATTAATATTATCTGATGATAACTTTTCTGATATATTTTCTTCGCCATTTTCTTTAGAATTGTGAATATTCTCGGCAGGTAAGCAAGGGTCCATTCAAAAAATTAAATATCAATTTTGACAATATTTATTAAATTATAAATTCTTCGCTCTATAAGATCACATGAGATTTGTGAGATATGTGAGGTCGATTAAATAAATATATATATTAAAATTCATTTTTTTAAAAAAATTTACCTTGTCCGAAAATACTTAAAGGTTAATTTTTCGAGACAAAGACTGAGATAATTTATTAAAACAAATTTTCAAACACTCGTAAAGTTTATAACAAACAGGAATTGTAAGCAATGGGATTTACCAGTAAGAATTTATTCTTCAAGATTACTTTTAAAATCGACTTGGCACCAATGCTAAGAGTAAATTTAATTAAATAATATTCTTGTAAAGTGGAATTATTTTATTTTAAACTAAGAATTAAGCAAGCACTCACACAAGTATATTTTTACAGCTATACATAATATATCACTATTTTGTTTAATTTCTATCGGAAATATTAAAAAAACTTTAAATATATCAACTTACCAAACTAGTTAAGAAATTTTGGGTTATGCATCATCACACACGAGGCATTTTCGGAAATTGGTTTGTGATCTTCGAAAATCGTGTGTTACTTTAGACTTTATTGAACCATACCTTTCTAGAGAGTTCTGATTTTTTAACAACAACGAATATCCTTTTTTTTTTTTTAATTTATTTATTTATAGTCATAAATGCAAGAAGTTGAAATCGCTCCCAGAGATGTTTTCCTTCATTATATTACTGTTCCCAAAGGAAAAACCATGTTATGGTGGTTTTCGACAAAAAAGAAAAATATTTCTTTTGGGTTATATCAACGAAAAGGTCTAACTGTATCGAAAGGAAATGTTTTTATTGCAAGTCCTATAGATAATCTTAACATACAAAGTTCAAGCGATAGTGGACATTTATCACCTATTTCTTTGAAACTTCAAACTCCCATTCGAACAGCAGGTGTATCTAGCATAAAAAGTAGAAATTCTTTCGAAACAAATGATACCGACGAAAATGAAGAATTTCATGGAGATGACGCGAATGATTCAAGTCATTTGCGTATTGATTTTAGTGCGGCTTCGGCAAATTCCCTTAGTCCTGTGGCAAATCGTGGACGTAAAAAATCAGTATCCGCACAAATAATTAATGATCCTGATTTGAAAGAAATTTTGCCTATCGAACATTACAATTCTTCTACCACCACTATTAAAGGAAGTTATCAAGTGACTGAAGAGGGAACTTATTGTTTGTGTTTTGGTATTAAAAGATTTATATTTATTTTGCAATTATCTAATCTATCTTGACAATCTTATAATATTATTTATTATTTTTTTTTTTTTAATATAATTTTTATTCTATTTTCTTAAAGATAATTCGTTTTCAAGAAATACTTCAAAGTCTTTGACATTCTTTGTGGCACTTAAAGAGGGTAAAATTCTATCAATTATCAAATTTGGGATTCAATCATATATTTTTTTTCTGAACGATCTGTGTGCATAAATTAGGACCAGAAGATGAACAAGTTGAATCACAACATGAAATTTCTGGTTGGTTATTAAAGAAGAAAAGAAAAAAAATGCAAGGTGATATCTTATTTCATTACTAGGATCTTAAATTAATTGAAATAACTCTAATACTAATATTTTAATATTTTAAATATTTTATAGGATGGGCAAAGCGTTGGGTTCAAATTGACGATGGAATACTTTCCTACTATCAACATCCTCATGGTCCTTGTCGTGGCACGATACATATTGTCCTTTCTACTGTTTCATCATATCAAAATTTTCGTTCTATACATTTAGATTCAGGAACTGCTACTTATCACATGAAAACGCTCACAGATGAAGAATTTGATAATTGGATGACGGTTATTCGTAAATATGTTAATATTTCAAAAGAAAGACAACTTCATGATCCTGATTACTCCAGAACATCTTCCCGGCAATCAGGAGATTTTGAAAGACGTCAAAGTTTATATCTTAAACGTCAAAGCCTATTGGAAAAACGTCATAGTATTAAAAATGATCCGCAAATATTTATACGTCAAAATAAATTGGACGAAGATATTGGAAAGATCTATGAGACATTTAATGGTATGGACAATGGATTTAGGAACTTAAGTGAACTTTTGGATAATCTAAAAGGTGTAACAGAAACGCCTCCTACTTCAAGTCAACCTAAATCCAATCCAACAGCCGAAGGAAAATTTAGAATAAAATTCTCATTACAAAGAGGTAATAAACTAATAAATATTTTCGGAAACATATTTAATAAAAATATCTAACATTTATTTTGACATTTATTTTGTAATATTAATTTTAACTAAAAAGGAAATACTCCCCCACCTGAAGCTACTACACCCTCAAACGCATTGCAGATGCCATTAGAACAAATTTATGAAAGATTATGTGCAACAATCGAAGGTATTAAAAAAGACAAGGAAAAAACATTTACCTTATTACAAGCAGAGATTGAAAAATGGAAAGGAATTGATCATTCATATGGTAAACTTGCAACAGAGAATGCAGAATTACGCAAAGCGCTAGCTGAAGCTGGTAGCTTTGATGAAAGTCTCGAAAATGGAAACAATATTAAAGATTTTGAAGAAAGATTAAGTAATCGTTCGCAAACTATGAGTTCAGCGAATACTATTCCAGATGTATTTTTTGATGCTGAAGATATTGTTTTAACTGGAGATCCTTCAACAACAGATAGTGATGTTGAAATTGATGTTAGTGATGAAGGAAGTGAGATCGATTCTTCTTTAATGGAAAACTCAGTCACTGAAAAAGAAGAGGAGATCGTAGCTCCTGAGGGAAATGAATCGAATGACGCCAAACCAATTTCAACTATTCGAAGAAGAAAAATTTTGCCTTCACCAATTTGTGGTGATGATGTCAGTTTGCTTTCCATTCTAAAAAAGAATGTAGGGAAAGATTTGGCAACGATTGCAATGCCTATTTCTCTTAACGAACCTATAAATTTGTTACAAAAACTGGCAGAAGACTTGGAGTATAGCGAGTTACTTGATAAAGCGGCTACCTTAGATGACTCAATGATGAGATTAATATATGTATCAGCATTTGCAGTGTCAGGATATGCATCCACATTTTACCGATCAAGTCGAAAACCATTTAATCCGCTTCATGGTGAAACTTATGAATTAATTCGTCCTGATAAAGGTATTATTATTATTTATTATTTATCTGTAATTGATTATTGATATTGAAATTCAATTATTCATTTATTTCATTAATTCAATAGGATTCAAATATATTTCTGAGAAAGTTAGCCATTATCCACCTGTAATGGCAGTAAGTGAAAATCATTAATTAATTTCATAATGATTATACGAGAAGAAAGATAATATAATTATTTAATCTATTTTCTTCTATTTGAAATTGTTTAGTGTTACGCAGAAGCAGAAAATTGGTTATTTTGGCAAGATTCTAAAGTGAAAAGTAAATTTTGGGGTAATTATGTTTTAACTATCATTATATATATATATATTTTATTGTTTACTCATTTTTCTTTGAAATCTTGATAATTGATTATATTAATAATATTGATGATATCAATTGTTTTAAATAAATTTCTTTATTTTAAGGCAAATCGATGGTTTGTGTTTTTTTTTTTTTCCGTTAATAATATTTTTTTTAATATTTTTAACATTACTTTGAGATAAAGATTTAATAAAGGAATTTTGAAAATGTAATTTCCAATTTCTAGGAACTTATACCGTCTGGTACAGTACGCTTGTCAATTCCAAAATACGATGATCAGTATACATTTTCCAAACCATCCACGTGGATGCGAAATATGATTTCAGGAACAAAATATTTGGAACACGCTGGAACGATGAAAATTCAGAATCAAACAACTGGCGAAGCATGTGAAATTACTTTTAATCAAAGTGGACTTTTCAGTAGTGGACCCAAGAGTGATATTGTTGGAGTATTGTATTCTAAAAATGGAAAAAAAAGTGGAAAGTTAGTGGGGAGGTGGAATGAGATAGTTTTTCATGAGATAGGACCAAATCAATTAAATGTCATTTGGAAAGCTAGCCCTCCTATACCTGATCATGAACAATATTATGGATTCACACAATTTTGTGTAGAACTAAATGAATTGACACCTGATAATTTAGATTATTCACCTAATACTGATACACGATTTAGACCAGATCAAAGATTATTTGAAGAAGGTAAATTGGCGGAAGCAGAAGCAGAAAAGATAAGGGTAGAACAGAAACAAAGAGACTTTCGAAAAGAACTTGAATCCAAGGGTGAAGTATGGACACCTCAATGGTTTAAATTAGAAAATGATGAATGGGTGTATAAAGGTGGTTATTGGGAAGCGAGAGAAAAAAAACAATTTGTTAACAAAATTGAATTATGGTGAATTTTTATAATAATTGTAATAATTGAAAGATTATTTCTTAACTTTATTTATTTAAATAGATTTCTGATATAGATTTACCACTGTATAGATAAGAATTACATTAATTATAGATTTAGATTTCAATCTTATTTAATAAATAATATTATATATAATAATAAATATATATATATGTATATGCATATATTGATAGTCTGTTGAACGATGTCATTCTTTTGTGATTGTAATAAATGTAAAAAGAAAGATGAATTTTCTCAAGAAATTTAACTAAAAAAGAGAGCTAACTATGAAAAACACCAAGTCAAATACAAAAATGAATTAAATTCTAATAATGAATTCAATTTCAATTCTGTTTATGAATCTATTTCTAATGATGAATCCTGAATCTATTTCTAATAATGAAATTAATTTTGATAATAATTCCAATTTCAATAATAAAGAAAAAGCAGATCAAACATTATATTATTTAATTTAACAATTAATAGATAGTGCATTTATTTTAACATATTTGATATTAATTCCATTTATTGTAGTTTTTATAAGTAATAAAAATCAAAATTTATCTAATAATAGGAAAAGATAACTTTGACTCAAATAATGAAGAAGATACTAATGGTGATGACAGTGGTGAAAATATAGATTCTATCTTTAATAAAAATTATATTAAAGTATTGAAATTGTTAGTACTAAAAAATTAAACTTGGTATTATTGATAATATTTTAACTTTAATATTTCATTGTATAAATTAAGAAAAAAATTATCTAATTATAGTTTCTCAAAAAATCAAAAATACTTTATAAATATCATTATATATTGTTGGTCTATTTATACCTTTTAAGAAAAATAAGGAATGATAACTAAAGCAGGAAAAAACTAAATATAAAAGATTACACAGCAGTTATATGTAATATGCTATAGTTGAAAGGTTTGTAAGTAAATACAACTATGAAGGATTTAAATATGTGGTTTTATTCGAAAGAGGCAAGGGTGAGATTTTAAAAGGGTTATAGAGAACAAATCTCTATTGTCACAAAGACAATTAATAAAGAAACCAATTCTTTAACTATGGGTTTTCAACAAATGAAAAGGGTTATTATTCATCAAGAATAATAATATCAAAGTATATAAATTATAATATTCAATATCATCAAGACTTTATTATCAATTTATTACTATTCGTGAGTTAAATACATTTAATAACTTTGTACTAAATTGTACTGAATCGTATTAAACTATAAAGAGTTGTATCTAACTAAAGACTGAGATTAAGGAAAAACTCAGCTTATTTATAACTAATAATTCTTGCCATTATACGTGTCATTATGCATGCCATCATCTATGTTATCACATTACTGATTAACAATTAATTATTAATCTAGATATACTAATTTAGGTAACAAATAATAATTTGTAATATATGACTAAATTGATTTACAATAATTGTCCGGAACATAAGCATAGAACTAGAGGTGCAGATATATTGCTGTATCCCAATAAAGGGTTATGACATCTATATGTCATAACTATGTCGTAACCCTCAGTTATAAATGCTGTATTGTCGTATGCCGTAACTATCGTTATATACTGTAACTCTAACCATATACTATAACTATAACCATATGTCATAACTATAGTCATATGCCATAACTATAACCATATGCTCATATTTTAATATAATATAATTATGTGATAATAAATTTATAAATTCAAAATATTTATATTTTATATAAAATTATATATGATAATAAATTTATAAATTCAAAATTATATTTTATTATTATTAATTATTTATACCTTACATTTCTTCTTGAAGAAAAAAAACTACTAATTGTTCTGGATCATAGATGAATTTGTATTTACATTATTTTCATTATTTTCAAAATTAATATTTTCATTATCAAAAATTGGTATTGAAAGATTTATAATATCTTCTAAAACTAATCTATCACTAGTTATTTTAGAATTATTATTAAAGTTATTTAATAATTCTTTTTCATCTAAATTATCTAAATTTACTATATTACCTATTGAACAATCATTTGTTACATCTTTTAAATTACCCATATTTAATTCTTTTCCATAATATATTAATTCTTTTTTAATATTTGTCATATTATCATATACCTAATATTGAAGGTAATATCAGATGTCTGAAATAATAATAATTAATATTGTTATCATATCGGGTGCATTATAAAATTTATAAAAAAAACTCTAAATATCAGGTGTCTGATATATATAAAAATATTATTCACACTCAATAGGTACCTGATATTTAAATATATCGGGTACCCGATAGGTGACCGATATTTGAATTTTAACCTGTGAATATAAGTATATTTGTCATATTCGAGATCATTTTACACAATTTTCTTGGGCTAAACCTTTAATATCAAAAAGAGCTATTGAAGTAACAGCTTACTTATTTGATCTTTTTTATTCATTGGGTTCACCTTCTACAATTCTTCAATCTGATAATAGAAAAGAATTTTGTGCTTCCATTATAAAAGAATTAATTTCTCTATGACCTTCTGTAAAAATAATTAATAGACGTCCACGATATCCTCAATTACAAGATTTAGTTAAAAGAGCAAATGTCATTTTATCACAAAAATTAGGAAAGTAAAAAGAAAATACAGGTAGAAGTGATTGGTTATATGGGCTTCGATCTGTTGTACTATCTATGAATCAATCTTGTTGTCGAGCACATAAAAAATCTCCTTATGAACTTGTATATGGTGATAAGCCTTGGAGAAATAGTACTTTAATTGATGATTTATTTTAAAAAAAAATTTATGATGAAGAAGATATACCTAAAACAATTCAAATAGATAATTCTAATGAATATTTAAATGATAATATAATTATAAAAGGTAAATATTTTTTATTTTAATATTATTTAATTTTTTATAAGGTATAATTATTTATTTTTTTATTTAAAAATTTAATTTCAAAATTAATATACATCTGGAAATTTTTTATATCGGAGGTTATTGTAATAATTTTGTTTTCAAAGGTTATTGAAGGTTATTGGACCAATAACTTTCGCAAATATTACGTTTATTATAATAAAATGAAGGTTATTGAAGGTTATCAATATCAATAACCTCCGGAGTATTATATATGTCGTCAAAATTAATTTGACCTTGACTCAACTCTTAAAATTTCAATTTTTAATTGCGTCTGACTTAACTAATTGTGTCAACCACTAGTAAAAATCAAAATTTGTCTTGACTCAACTCCAATTTTTCTTAATTTTAATTGTGTCTGACTCAATTCAATAGTTTTGACGACATGTATACGGAGTATTATGTTTTATTAATAAAAATAAAGATTTTCGATACCAATAACCTTCGTAAATATTACATTTATGTTGGAGGTATTCGAAAGTTATCGGAGTGAAGAACTTCGAAGGCTTACATTTAAAAAAATTTATTGATGTATGATAAGATTTTAAATAAATGATATATTTTTTTTTATTTATTTAAATATTAATTATATTATTATTTAGATAATATGACTTTTGAATTAGAACATAATAAAGTTTCATTTCAATTATATTTAATATTAATTAAATTAATTACATAATTTATTAAATATTAAATAATATTTAAATTATTTATTTAAATAATATAATAATTGAATCAGGCAAAAGTCTTAATAAATAAGTAAATTATCAATAATATTAAATTTTTTATTAATTTAAATTACACTGGTCGAATGAACAAAAATTGGAATCCTATTGATAGCGAAAATATGCATAAATCGGACATCCTATTTGTGAAAATTCATAAATCGGAAATTCCTATTTATAAATTGGAAAAAATTGACTGCCTATACTTAATAAATCTTAGCAAATTTAGGGGTCGTCTAAAGCAATGTCCATCACGAGATTTTCTGTTGACTATGGCCAATGAAAATCGTGAATTTTTTGTTTATACGGATCAGCCCGACGAAGAAAAAAAGTGAAAAACACGAAAAATACAAGAAACTAATGTCTAAACATATCTTGGTGCATTAATAAAAAATGTCGAGGAGGCAATTTTACGCATAATAGCTACCAATAGTTACTCAAACCTTAACCCTAACCCAGCACTTACTCTAATATTAATTAATTTCGGGTAATCATGTGATGGACATTGCTTTAGACATCCCCCAAATTTAGCCATCAATCGGAATCCTATTCATGATAAAACCGTCCTATTTTTTTCCATTCGACTAGTGTTAGATAATAATTTCAAATCTATAGAAAATAAATATTTATATAAATGGTATTTTTTGATATTAGATTTTTAATTTTTAATTTATTAATTTAGATAATATTTAATTTTTAAATATTACTTAATTTATTAATTTAGATAATATAATTCTCGAGGCTACAAATGGTAAAATTTAATTTAATTATTATTTAATTTTAAATATTAATTTATTAATATAATTTTTAAAATTACAGATAGTAAAGTTTAATTTAATTGTTATTTAATTTTAAATTATTATTATTTAATTTTTAAATATTAATTTATTAATTTAGATAATATAATTCTCGAGGCTACAAATGGTAAAATTTAATTTAATTATTATTTAATTTTAAATATTAATTTATTAATATAATTTTTAAAATTACAGATAGTAAAGTTTAATTTAATTGTTATTTAATTTTAAATTATTATTATTTAATTTTTAAATATTAATTTATTAATTTAGATAATATTATTCTTAAAGCTACAGATAGTAGAGTTTAATTTAATTATTATTTATTTTTAAATTTTTATTATTTAATTTTTAAATATTACTTAATTTATTAATTTAGATGATATAATTCCTGAACCAATATATGGTAAAGTTTAATTTAATTAAATAAATTATTTATTTTATTATTTAATTATTAAATTTTATTCAATTGTAAATTATTAATTTAGATAATATAATTCCTGAGTCAGTATTAAATGAATTATTAAATAAATAATATATTTATTATTTAAATATTAAATATTTTTATTTTTAATTTAATTTAGATAATTTAATTTTTGAATTAGAACAAGGTAAAGGTTTATATTTATTTAATAAATTATATTTTTTATATTTAAAAGATATTGTTTAAATAATTATTGTTAAATTTATATATAATTGTATCAGAACAAGAAAAAAGTTTTTTAATTATATTTTTTAATTATTTAATTTTATTTATTATAACAATTTAATTATTTTAATTTTATTTATTATAACAATTTAATTATTATTTTTAATATCTTTATTACTTTAATATTAATAATTACAAATTAGATTCTTCAGTTACAAATTTTACTTCTTAAACTATTTCTTCAGATATTTGTTCTCAACTAACAATTTCACGTCAAGTATCATCCCTTTCTGCAAATATTTCTTTTCTACTGACCATAGAAAAAAAAAACATTGAGAATGAATCTGTTCTTATGGATATTACAAATAATATTTCTTCTACACATGAAAATACAATTATTGGACATGGAATATTAAGAGAAGCTGCACGCTGAGATTTACAAATTTATACTGACAAGATGGTCAACCAAATGAATAAAAGAAGAAAAAGAATAATGAAACATCAAATTGGAGATTTAGTTAGAGTAGTTGTATCAAAAATTGATAGATTTGGTGTTGATCAATCTACTCTTCCATGTAAAATTTTAGAAAAAACCAATAATGATAAATACTAATTGGATTCTAAATTTGGAATACTTGAAATATATTATTCCGCAAATGAAATGAAATCTTTGGGAACTGCAGTTTTTTCAGAATTAGACAATATTCCTTCAAATAAAATATCAATAAGAGAGGCATCATGTCTTCAAAGTGTTAGATCAGTAATAGGAGGTATATGCAATTGTAAAACAGATTGCAATAATAACAAATGTCAATGTAAAAGGACAAGTGAAAAATGTACAAACAGATATCATGGTAAACGTTGTCAGCATATTTTTATATTTTCTATATTACTATTAATTATTACAGTGACTCACGAATGTACTGCAACACCTAAAATTTTGTCTTTAAAAAATTCTATGTTGCAAACTATCGATTTTGGAATAATAGTTCCTATACTTATTTTAATCTTTGAGATTTGGAGATTTTTTGAGAACTGTTTGATATCAAATTAATAATGTCAATTTTTCGGAAATGGGTGATCAACATGGTGAAGTGTCACTTAATAAAATTTCAATTGTGAATAAAATTTTATACAGAATAGTTACAACAAAAGTGATTATAGGGTTGATTGTTCTTCCCATGGAGAACGGGTATACCAAATTTCATAACAATTGGATCAGTGGTTATAAAGAAATTAACTCTTGAAAATTGAAATTTTACTAATAAAATAAATAAAAAAAATATTTTATTAGTAAAATTTCAATTTTCAAGAGTTAATTTCTCTATAACCACTGATCCAATTGTTATGAAATTTGGTATACCCGTTCTCCATGGGAAGGACAATTAACCCTATGATCATTTTTGTTGTAACTATTCTGTATAAAATTTTATTCACAATTGAAATTTTATTAAGTGACAATTCACCATGTTGATCACCCATTTCCGAAAAATTGACATTATTAATTTGATATCAAACAGTTCTCAAAAAATCTTCAAATCTCAAAGATTAAAATAAGTATAGGAACTATTATTCCAAAATTGATAGTTTGCAACATAGAATTTTTTAAAGACAAAATTTTAGGTGTTGCAGTACATTCGTGAGTCACTATATATTTCTTATATGTATTATCTTTATTATTATTATACTTTATATATTTTATCTTTATTATAGTTATTATTATTGTTAATCAATTCTGTCATATAATACAAATTATAATTCATTACTAAAAATAGTTCTTAAATAGATTTGTAATTTTNTACTAATAAAATAAATAAAAAAAATATTTTATTAGTAAAATTTCAATTTTCAAGAGTTAATTTCTCTATAACCACTGATCCAATTGTTATGAAATTTGGTATACCCGTTCTCCATGGGAAGGACAATTAACCCTATGATCATTTTTGTTGTAACTATTCTGTATAAAATTTTATTCACAATTGAAATTTTATTAAGTGACAATTCACCATGTTGATCACCCATTTCCGAAAAATTGACATTATTAATTTGATATCAAACAGTTCTCAAAAAATCTTCAAATCTCAAAGATTAAAATAAGTATAGGAACTATTATTCCAAAATTGATAGTTTGCAACATAGAATTTTTTAAAGACAAAATTTTAGGTGTTGCAGTACATTCGTGAGTCACTATATATTTCTTATATGTATTATCTTTATTATTATTATACTTTATATATTTTATCTTTATTATAGTTATTATTATTGTTAATCAATTCTGTCATATAATACAAATTATAATTCATTACTAAAAATAGTTCTTAAATAGATTTGTAATTTTAAAGTAGATCTGAGTACAGACAAAATATTAAACAAGAGTACAGACATAATTACAAACACGATCTTTGACATAATAAGAGACATAGTTATAGACCCAGATCTAGATGTAGTATTTAGCATACATCTAGACAAGAATACAGACATAAACACAGACATAATCTAACATATATATAAAGGCTGAGTTTTCTCTCAACCTGAAGAGAGAAATTTAGATTTTGAGTAAGTTAAATCTTGAAATAGCAGATTTAACATACAATTAGGTAGTAATTATATAATAACCCGTAATTATAGTAAATTTGTAATAAAGTCTCTGTGATAGTTTGATTTAGTAATTCTGTGTGAATTATTGTTCTTATTTTTTGTGAATAAACTCTTATAAAAACTCACATTTTGCCTCTTTTAACATACATAATCACATTAATAAATCTTTCATAATAAAACCATTGCAACTTTAACATATTACTTATACTAGTTTACTTATATAAGATATAATCCCTGTTAGTAGTTGGCTTGTAACCCTGACTTTAGGTCTCGAAAGTAGTCATGATCAATAACATTCATGTCAAAACAAAAATTAAAATTAAAATTAAATAAATTTTATAAATTTTTGAAGTTTTATAATAAATAAATTAAACTTGAATTTGGTTTTAATATTTTTTTTTTTTCAATAATTAAATTTGTATTAAATTAATAAATTAATTATTAAATAGATTTTAAAATATACTTAGAAAAATGAAAAAACAAAAAATATATTTTGTTTAAAAAAATTTGAAGACATTGTATTTTATTATAAAAAAAATTTTAAATACTGGAAGATTTGTTATATATTATTCAATAATTTTGTTAAAAGTTTCTCTACTAATAAAATTATATTTTATAGTAAGTTTAAAAAAAATTAAAGGTATATTTTATTGTCGTGAAAAAAATACTATATAATTTTATTATCACGAAAAAAAAAATTAAAAATTGCAAATCACAAAATATTAAAGATTGCAGATTGCATCACATTGAAGATTGCATGACACTTGAGGTACTTCAAATTAATTCTTGACTCAGATAACAACTGAGTTACCTCAGATGATCATTTTTTGAAACAATTCATATCAGGCACCTTAGGTGATGATTTATATCTGAAATACCTCAGGTAAAGGTGGAAGGCTCAATTGATATCAAGGCTGACTCAATAATTGCACCTTTGGCTAATTAATTTTGTGCTAGCTAAATTCTGGCTAAATTCTGACTCAAAGGCTAATTAAATTGCGCTGGCTAAATTCTGGCTCAAAGGCTAATTAATTTTTTTCTGGTTAAATTCAGGCATAATTTCTGATTGGCTGGCGCAATTTATAATATATTATTAAGGCATGATTAAAAACAAAATAAAAAAAATCAATTTGCAAATGTCATTACGATTTTGACCACATTACGTCTATAGCAAAACCTTACAAGTTCGGCTTACATTTGTGTATATATGTTGGAATCTCATTGTAGAATTAATATGAATAAAATTGTGTGAAAATAATTGATCCCTTGTTGCATTTGAAATTTCACATACTGCTCAAACTATAGTAGTAATTTGTGTAGAAATTGTAGGAATTAAATTTTCAATATCAACGAGAGCGTTTCGCGTCAGAATTATTTGTCGATGAGGAGGCATCGTCACAATCAATTAGTTTTTCTTTTTCTTCTTGCTCTTCAAGTAGTTCTTCTTCCTCTACGCGTCTTAAAAATTTGGCAAAATGTTCTAGAGGTGTAATATTTTCTTCTGTAAAATAATTATTTAAAAATTATTACCGAAATATTCATAAGGTAAACAGTAAAACTATAATTAAGTACTTACTTTTTGCTAATATAACGTGTGTCTCAAACCAAGATTCTTTACGAAAATCTATATATAATATTCTTCAATACAAATAACTAACTGTATTTAATAATAGTGATAATAAATCTAACCTCTTCCATCTTCTATAAGTTCAGCCCACTGTTTTTCTAAACCTTTAAAACAAGTAGGGACTTCGGAAGTCAACGGAGTGGTAAATTCCAAAAAATTTTCTTCTGAGGTGCTAAAAGACATAAGACAAAATCTTGGTACCTCAGATCATACAATATCGATTATTTTACATATTTATATTTTGTTTAACTATACCTGATAAATAGTAGCAAAGCTAAAATAGGAGAAAACAGACAGAATATTAAAATGATAAATGGAAGCGTAATTAACAGAATAGGAATAACAACGGGAATAATAAGACAGAGATAAATTAACAGAATAGGAATAATAGCAATAACAACGGGAATAATAAGACAGAGAAAAATAATTTGCATTTTTGCAGATTTTCTATGCACGATATTGATATTCATAAATTCGTTTCTGGTAATATTTTTGACTCAGCTGAAATACGATGAAAAAGATGAAAAATGAGGTAATTTAATCAGAGGTAAGTTAAATAAATTCAATCAAGGTATTATATTAATTTCCAATGATCCCATGATATTGAAATTTCTTGCTACATGGTTAATCAATCTTTAATATTTCAAAAGTAGTATTAAAAGTTCAATTAATAAAGAAGAAAAATGTTAATTGTATAAGTTACTTAAATTTTTTTTTTTTTGAAATAATCATTATTTTCATTTTTTATTATTCTTGTATAAGAATTCATATAAATAAATTTGATAATTTTTTTACATTGGTGTATAATTGTTAAATTAATAATGAATTTTGTTTTATACATGAAAGGATTATTTATTCTCAGTAATTTATATTTTGAAATTAATTATTGCTATAATCCAAAAATATTAAAACGTTACATTTTGAAAACTATTTTTCATTTCTTTATGTTTAAACATTTTCCTTTTTTTTGGTTGATTGTGTTACTGTTCGGACGGAACTGTGGGGATTAGTTCACCTATTATTAACCTTTATCATTATCTCAAATAAAGAATTATCTATTCTAATAATATATTACTGTATATACATAAAGATATTATATCGTCTAATTATCATATATATGAAATATAAAATGATTCTACTGGAAAAAATAAAATAAACATTAAATTAAATTTATGATCATAAATCGAACTTTATATACCATTACACTATAATATTTTTTAAAAAAAAGAATGATAGGATCTTTACACCAGCCATAAATTTATAACAAGTTTTTTTCTATGGCTATTATTTTTACTATTAATATTATTTATTGCTGCAGCAACACTTTCAATATCACCTAACGAAGGTTACATCCAATCCATTACCATTATCATTATCAAGATCATTACAAAATAATAGTTATTTTCAAAAAATCACTATCTGAAAAATCTTTTTCTATTTTGTTTTCAACAAAAATTAATCATATAAAACAGATCGTCTACGTTTAACCAGACCAGTTAAAATTAGCAATGCTTTTATTTGTTTAAAATCTAAGAAAATCACGTGATAAATACACCCTTTTGACACTCAAGAAAAATAATTGTCAAGCCATTGAAGCTCAACGAACTGTTATGACACAATCTGATCTTCAAAAAAATATAAATCCACCAATAATAATATCGAGAACATAGAGTTTCTTGGTAAATAAAAAAATATAATGCGTGTGTACTAATAAATATTTTAATGCATTAGATTTAAATAATAGTTTAAATGCCGATAGTAATTTTGATAATTATGAAGTTTATAAACTAGATTAAACTTACAATAGCATAACCAGTTAATTAATTATAAATTATACAGTAGCAATTAAAAATTTCTGTTCATCGATTGTCTATCACTCAATTTCAAAATTTCTCATCAAATACATGATTTAATAGATGGTTTAATATAAGAAAAATTTAGATATCACGTGTTGCACAATGGTGTTCTAAAGACAATTACTATTATTATCTTTATAATATATTTTTGGTAGTCGTTAAAAAAAATTTATATATTTTCTATATTTTTGGTTTTTTTTCTTTTTTGTGAATCGGTTCAGATAAAAATGTTTCAACAAGGTACGAAGTTTTTTTTTGTAAAGATCTATTTTTTTTTCTTAAAAAAGGGAATAAGCTAAATTGCTTTTTTTTTATCTTTGAATAGTTGTATCTTTTGTAGCGGGAACAGCAGTACTACGGCAATATGATATTGGTGAACAAGTTGCAAGTGCAGGGTTATGGAAAATTTATGGAGGTATAAAATTAAGTGAAATGCATTAACTGTAAGAATGAATAATGTTAATTATTATATATTAAAAACAATATTATTTAATAGGAACGAAAAAGACAACGGGTCAAAAAGTAGCAGTATTTGTGAGTGATAATTTTGAATAAATTTTATAATGATAATTAATAATAATGATCTTAATAATGATAATAATTTCCTGAATATTGATCTTTTATTGATCTTTATAGATGTTCGAAAAAAAATTTATAGATAATACTTTACGAAAGGGATATGAAAAGAAAGAAAATGAAAAAGTATATCAAGTTTTAAAGAGAGAGGTAATTATTTTACCAACAGAAAATGAAACATTGATTAATAGAATAATCAAAATAATAAATTTAATGTAATTAATGTAATTAATGTAATTGTAGGCTAGTCAACTTTCAAGACTTCGACATCCATCACTTCTTGAAGTTGTTGAAGCGGTGGAAGAATCAAGAACAGTTATTACATTTGCTACAGAACCAATAGTGGCATCACTCTCTAATCTATTGAATAATTATGACAATTTATCACCAGTTCCTGATGATATCAAGAATTTTGAAATGGATGAATTAGAAGTAATAATAATATTATAATTTATTTATTTATAATTTATTTTATTTATTTATAATTTATTTTATTTATAATTATTTTTTTTTTAAAAAAAAAATAGATTCAAAAAGGCTTATTACAAGTTGGAAAAGGTTTACAGTTTTGTCATAATGATGCTAAGATTGTTCATTCAAATTTAGTTCCTGAAGCAATATTTGTAAATGTTAAGGTAATTAATCAAATAGATTAACAATATTTTTTTTTAATTATTTAGTTAATTATTTGTTTATTTAAAATATTAAAGATGTTTTTATAAAATTCTAGGGAGATTGGAAAATAGGAGGGTAAATAAATAAATAAATATATATATATTTAATAAATAAAATTTTGAATAAATTTTTAATCCTTTTTTTTTTATTTTATTTAATTTAGATTTGGATTTAGTAATTTTATTCATCCAGATTCACCAATTCCATATGATTATCCAGATTATGATGCACGAATACCATTTTATGCACAAAAAAGTTATGATTATATGGGTAAATATTTACAATTTTTTATAATTATTTCTACATTTATCTATATATAATATGGTTATTTAAATTTAAATAATTCTAGCACCGGAATATGTGTTGGATGAATCCCTTGAAATTGCAAATGATATGTTCGCTCTTGGTTCTTTAATATATACAATTCATAGTAATGGAAAACCTCCAATGGAAAATCGAAATAGTATTCATAATTATCGTAAAAACGTTGAAAATTTGTCGAAAATAAAGTATGATCATCTTCCTTATCATCTTCATGGTAAATATTATAATGATAATAAATTATTAACAATTAATATCAAGTAATAATAATAACAACAAATATATTAAATATAATAATTAATAATATAATTTTTTTTAATAGAGGTTATGTTCAATCTTCTTACTCGTTACCCTTCACAAAGGATGACAGCTTCGGAATTCCAAACAAGCAAATATTTTGATAATGTTTTAGTCTCTACCGTAAAATTCTTCGAAAGTTTTCCCGAAAAATCTAAAGATGATAAAGCTAATTTTATGAAAGGATTAATTCGAATTTTACCTCAATTTCCAGAACGAGTCTTAATGCGTAAGGTAAAATATATTATTTTATTTTATAATAATAATAATAATAATAATAATAATAATAATAATAATAATAATAATAATAATAATGGTAATATATTTTATTTCATTTCATTATTATCACTATTAGATATTACCATGCCTTCTTCAAGAAATCAAAGATCATAGTTTATTGCCTTATACCCTCCCAAATATTTTTTATATTGCACAAAAATTACCAAACAATGACTTTTGTTCAAGAGTCCTTGATCCATTAAAACCCATCTTTTCAATTACTGAACCTATGCAAAATATGATATCATGCCTGGATAAAATTGAGTTATTTCAACAAAAAACTTCTTCAACCATATTTAAAGAAGGTTTGTATGTATAATTTATTTATTCAAATATTGCGTGATATATTTTTATACATTATGTATAACCATTTTCTATATGATTTATTGTTTATTTCATAGATGTTATGCCTTTAATTTATAATGCCTTGGAAGCCAAAACACTTCCTATTCAAGAAAAGGTTCTTAAAGTCATGCCAACAATAATTGAAAATTTGGATTTACTTACAATTAAATCTTCATTATTTCCAAGAATACAGGTATTTTTTTTTTTATAATTATTTTATTCATTCATATATTCATGTTCATATTCATATATATATATATATATATATATTGCATTCATATAAGGAATAATAATATTAACAATGATAAAATGTTAATTAATTAATTAATTAATTAATTAATAATTAGAATTTATTTACCCATACAACAATTTTATCCATCAAAATTACAACTTTGATTTGCTTGCAGTCATTAGTTAAATCATTGGACAATGTAAGTATATATTAATTTGATTATTAATAAATTTATTAATTATCCCAATTACCAATAAAATCATTATTATTATATTATTTTAAAATTATTATGTTATCATCTTTAGTTTACAATAACAGAAAAACTAATACCTTTATTAAAAGGGATTAAAACAAAAGAACCGAACGTAATGGTAATTATTTATATTTTGAAAAAATATATTTAAATAAAAAATTGTGAATTATGAACATTTTAAAATTCAAAGATTTTATCATTATTATTTATAGATCTCTGCTCTTTCTGTATATGATGAAATGGGTAAAAATGTTGAAAAAGATGTCATAGCAACTGAAGTTTTACCTCAATTATGGAAAATGTCTGTGGTACCTACTTTGAATTTTGCACAGGTATTTTTATAATTATTAAATTATGATTATTTTAATTGTATCTATTATTAAATAATAGTATTAATTATTATTTATGATCATAAATAATTAATTATAAATCATTTCTAGTTTCAAAAATTTATGAAAGCCATTAAATTTATGTCTTTAAAAGTTGAAGAACAACATTCAAAACAACTTCAAGATATTAAATCTATGGAAGACAACACTCAAAAACACTTGGAAGGAGGAAGTGGTACATTTAATTTATATATAATAATAATTATAATATTTATATATATTTATTAATTATAAGATACTAATTATTATTTTTGCATTATAAAATTATTTAGAAAAAAATAAAGATGAATTAAATTCTTCAGTTGATTTTGAAAAACTTGTTGGTGTTTCTAAAGAAAGCAGTATATATGCAAATAATCATATAAATGGAAAGAAGGATGAATCTATAGATATCAATGATCCATTTGAAATTCCAAGTGATAATAATAATAATAATAATAATAATTTTTCTTCAACAACATTTATTAATTCCTTAGGAAAATCTAATATTGTAAGTTTCACATCTTATATCATTATAATTATTAATTTTTCTAATTAATTATAATTATTATTATAACTAATCATCATTTCTTTTTGTTTTTCTAAAGGTTTCATCACATCATAATTCCAGTGGTAGTAATAGATCATTTTCAGGATCACACATTACAATACAGCCTGACTTTTTTGATTCAGCATCTATTTCACCACCTCCGACTCCTCAAAGAAATTCAATAAATAATAATATGAATAATAATAATTATAATAATAATAATTATAATAATAATTTGAATAATAATTTGAATAATAATTTTAATAATAATTTGAATAATAATTATAATAATAATAATTATAATAATAATAATAATGATAATGATAATTATAGGACTCATTATACTTCAATTCAATCTTTCAGTAGTGGTGCTCCTTCTTTATCTTCACAAACAATAACAAATATCAGTAATGGACATTCATCATTTAATAATTTTCATTCTTCCCCACTTCCACAATCAAATAATCAAACAATACAAACAATACAAGCTACACCAATTAACGCAATTCAAAATATTCCACCACTTTCTCCACCTCAAAATCATAATCAATTTATTGATACATCATCATCATCTAGAACTACTTCTTTGACACAAGGTAATAATCTTTTTTTTTAATCATAAATTGCATTAATATCTATTTCAGTTTTTACATTTTCTACAACTCTTACAATCCTTACAATTTCTACAGTTCCTATGGGAAATTTGAACAATTTATACAATTCCGCACTATCATCAGCATCAACAACATTATCAACATCAACATCTTTTACGAATCCACAAAATTCATTAAATTTGAATCTTGGAAATATTTTAAAACCAAATATATCACCTTCTGATGATAATAATAATAAGTCTACAAGTCATAAAAAACAAGCGGATTTAACAATGTTTGATCCTTTTTCATGAAATTATTAAAGTTATATATATTAATTATATTAATTATATTATTTATAGAATATTAAAAAATTTAGAATTACTTTATTATTATTATTACCATTAATGTTCGTTACTATTATAATTTTCAATTGATCTTTCAATGTATATTTTATATTTATTTATTTTTTTGGATAAAGAAAGAATTGTTGATAATGTTGGCTGAGTCGAATGACATAAAATAATATATATGACATTATTTTTTATTTGCTATTATATATATTGATATTGATATATATAATATATTTTTTATTTTGTTAGATTTAATAGATGAGTTAATTGTAATTAAATGAATTACATATAAACTGTCCGTTTGCACTTATGTTTTTAAATTGAAATATTGTCTTTTTATAAAAATCCAAAATCCAAATAAATGTTATTATAATAATATATTTAAAAATAAATAATGACTTTTACTCTTCCATAACTTCGGAGAAATTTACTCGTATATGAATTTCACCTAAATGATATCCTCGACCTCGATTTGCTTTTTTTCTATTGACCATTATCTCATCAGTAATAATTTGATTTTTTTCTTCAATAAGTTTATAACTTTTCTCAAGTTTTTTACTGATTTTTTTAACGATTGAATTATTTACAAGATATTTGAATTCCTTCAGTTGACGAAATTCATCTTCACAGAAAATGTTTAATTGAACATTATACCTTTTTCTTTTAGAATCTTCAATCATTTCTTCGGTGGTTTTAAATTTGCATAAAGATTTGATATTTTCAATTTTCGGAAAACCCGGATGTGTTAATATTACAAAACCTATAAATTTTCCAATAATTTCACATGCCATTCTACCATCTCTTCCCGCTGGTATCGATTTCTTTACATTTTCAAATAATGAAGGATTCATAATTGATATATCTTTCTCAACTCCTCCACTCTTTGCTCCACTAGCATCTTGATGATATCTCCACATTAAACACCATGATATAATTGCTCGATCCGTATGTGTAAGTCCTGGTGTATTACTTAGTGGTCCTCCAGCTAAAGGTAAATAGAATGCTGTAATGGGACGAGATTCTTTAACAAGATTCATAGACCAATGAGCGAGACAAACAAGATTTGGAAGAAGACGCTCAAGTCTATTGGATTTTTTTATTGAATATTCATCATGATCAAGAATATCATATAATCCTGATGGTATACCATCTTTAATTATGTTTACTATATGATCACGATATTGAAAAGTGAGATTAGGTGGTTGAAATGGATGATTGAATATAAATGATTCTAATGGATCTTTTTGATGTTGTAATGAAGGCATCAAATCGAAACATTGACCATGACGAACACCTCCTTCACAAAAGTAAATATATCCTAAAGGAATAACTTCCATTAATGCTTTAAATAAAAAGCATGCCGCGGGAAGAAGTTTTTCACGTCGTTTACTAATTCGAAAAGGACTACCATTGGGAAATTTAGGGTTATCAAGAAATCGATCAGTAATTTCGACAAGTTTTTTGGCAAAAATACCATAACCATTTATAATAGGCATTGGAAATGCATTTGATGAATTCTGATTCATTTCTTCTGACATACTCAAATAACCTAATGAACGAAATCCACCACCATTCATATAAACTGTATATCCATTTTCACCCTTAATACTTTCAGGAGGATCCAATCCCTTAAAACCTTCTTGTAATCTAGTTTTTATTGTATTAAATAATTCTGAACGTTTCTGTTGATCTTTCGCTTCTTTCAATAATTTTTTTAAAGCTGCGGCACCGTAAGGAAGGTTTATGGGGAATTTGGACATCTTTATACCATCATTATTTTTGGGATCATGAATAACAAAATTTAATTCCATTGATCCACCACCCATATCCATAACTAAACCTTTAACCCCATAATATGTGGCAATTATTCCCATAGCCGTGATACGAGCTTCATCAGCTTCACATAATTTTTCAACTTTCAAACCAGTTGTTTCATAAATAAGAGATAAAAATTCGTCAGAATTTGGTGCAGTACGAGTAGCTTCAGTGGCAATAACTTTGATATTATCAATTTTATAACGGTTTGATATAAATTTAAATCTTTGTAAACAATTAATTACATCTTCAATTATTTCTTTTGAAATTGGTTTACGATCGGCACAATCATCATCATTTTGAGCATCAAACAAAGATATTGGAGCACGTTCTTCATATAACACAGGCAAATGACGTTGAAGAGAAGATACTAATCCAAACCGAATTCCATTACTTCCGATATCTATAATTCCAATTCCTTTTTCATTCATACCACCCACATACTATATTATATAATTTTTTTGTCAATATTTTTTTTTTATGAAATATATGAAATAAAATAATAATAATCATCATCATTTACCATATTCAAGTAAAATTTAATTATTATTTTTTTTTTTAAAAAAAAAAAAGAAAAAATAAATAACAAAAAAAATGAATGAAGAAATCATGAAATTATATAAACCCCCCCAACTTTGCGCCGAATTACATCATTTTTTTCTTTTTAAAATTCCTTACTAGTCTTTGCAAAGGAGATGAACACACATTTATGCAAATATGACACAACAAAAAAATAATTTTGGGTTGGTTGATACTAAATATATTACTCTCATCAACAATTTTTTTTTTTCAAAGAAAACTATTCTCCTGAAATTAAATTCAAGACAAGGTAGGATTTTATCAATATTACAATTCAATTTGTTTATTTTCTGTATCACAAGTCTACATCTTTTTTTTTTACATGAAAGAACAAAGAAAAAAAATTTTGGGTCTTGTCATTATTATTATTATATGTAAGACAGCAAATTTATTCGTGAAATATCAATAACTAATTTTAATAATCAAAAAGTTTGCTTAACTTAAAACAATAATNCATACCACCCACATACTATATTATATAATTTTTTTGTCAATATTTTTTTTTTATGAAATATATGAAATAAAATAATAATAATCATCATCATTTACCATATTCAAGTAAAATTTAATTATTATTTTTTTTTTTAAAAAAAAAAAAGAAAAAATAAATAACAAAAAAAATGAATGAAGAAATCATGAAATTATATAAACCCCCCCAACTTTGCGCCGAATTACATCATTTTTTTCTTTTTAAAATTCCTTACTAGTCTTTGCAAAGGAGATGAACACACATTTATGCAAATATGACACAACAAAAAAATAATTTTGGGTTGGTTGATACTAAATATATTACTCTCATCAACAATTTTTTTTTTTCAAAGAAAACTATTCTCCTGAAATTAAATTCAAGACAAGGTAGGATTTTATCAATATTACAATTCAATTTGTTTATTTTCTGTATCACAAGTCTACATCTTTTTTTTTTACATGAAAGAACAAAGAAAAAAAATTTTGGGTCTTGTCATTATTATTATTATATGTAAGACAGCAAATTTATTCGTGAAATATCAATAACTAATTTTAATAATCAAAAAGTTTGCTTAACTTAAAACAATAATAATTAAAAATATTTTAACAGATATCGATTTGTAAAACTGATATGTTTCTATCTCAATAGAATCTAAAAACGTAAAGGTTATTATATTAAAACGTGATATTAAGGGATGATAAAGATTATTTCAAATTCAAAATTCTGAATTCAGAATCATATCATATGATTTATATGATTTATGATTTATATGATTTACATAAAGACTTGACATAATTGGTTTTTTGTTTACGAAACCTCAAAATTCTCTTAAAAATTCTCATAAAAAATGCCGAGAGACATAAGTGACGACGATTTCGAAGTTGTAAATTCTATATTCGCTTCAATAAAACGGAAAATTTCAATTGACGAAAATCATTGTCCGGCTTTTAATATAACTATTAAAGCATTAATCGCCTTAAATAATAATCCTAGTAATCTTGATACAATAATTAAATGCATCGAAATTTATAAATTTTGCCCTACAAAGTAAGCGAAATTCATTACTAATTTTTTATAATTCATTTAAATTTAATGTTTTTCCTTAGATTAATTTTATTGTTAATTAAATATTATTAAGGGAAAATCTCAGATTAGAAGTGGGAAATGCATTATCGAAACATGTAAACATTGTAGAAACTCAAATTTTTCGATCCAAACTATTAAAAAAAGTTACAATGGATAATAGTGACGAAATTTTTTATCAAATCGAGGACAACGATAACTCATTGGGAAAGTTAATATCACATGCAAATCTACCAACCATTATAGAAGAAGAAAATTCTCAGAATTCGCCGAGTAGTACATATGATGATGATGATGATGATGATGATGATGATGATGATGATGATGATGATGATGATGATGATGC